>JAGKTI010002312.1:0-16600 GCA_018397915.1 Birgus latro | reverse complement strand
AATGTCAAAGACCACTGATCAGACCACGGCACAAATTCACGAGCGACCATTGATGACGGAGGAAGGGCAGGAGTCTTCAGATACTGCCTCCATGGCCGAGGAAGCGTCGACCGGCTCATCGGCCGGGGAGGAGATTCGTGAGTCCTCCCCTCCTCCAGCAGCGGAGGGCCCTCTATCTCGCCCTCCAATCATCGACCTCAAGGATCGGCTAGATGTAGCCTCATACCGCCACTTCCTGACCCTCGATGCCCACACCCGGTCGTACCAGCTCGAAGCCACGACCTACACCACCCTCTACGACCTGCTCCGGGCTGCCGACATGGGTGAGGAGATCAGACCCATCCTGATCATTCGCGGGGAGGAGGCACGTCTAGCCGATCTGAGAGCCTTCTACC
Organism: Birgus latro; assembly: GCA_018397915.1. Classification (NCBI taxonomy): domain Eukaryota; kingdom Metazoa; phylum Arthropoda; class Malacostraca; order Decapoda; family Coenobitidae; genus Birgus; species Birgus latro. The sequence goes on along the minus strand of JAGKTI010002312.1, from coordinate 16,205 downwards.
ATAGCTCCCGCCACGACTGCGGTAAGAGCTCGGCCAGTAGTGACGTGAGGCTGCCCTGATTACCTTTCTACATATATTTGGCTGACCTAATGTCCTCCAAGCGGACGATGGCCATTAAGCCCCAAGAAAAAAAAAATAATCTGCCGACATCAACCAGTTTACTAGGCTAAGAATGTTCTGGTGTTAGTTTCATTTGTGTTTACTTTTATGTTTATCTTTCGGCCTTTAAGAGGTTATGAAGTTATACTTTTTCTATTTTCATTGGAATGATATAATTTAATGTAATATTTTGTCTATTTAAAGTTACATATTAATTGCACTATTTATGGTAATTTGTTTAAATGTTTTGTTATTAGGGACCCGACTTCCACCGAGGGCAAGGTGGAGGAGTCTTTTCCAGCCATCCCTTTTGGCTAACTAGTATGGTGGACTTGGACCGTTGTGAGAGGTTATTCTCCTGGAGGTGTTAGTTTCCCTCTCTTCATGGACTATTTCGGACGGGACCACCTCCTTCAATAGCCAAGAGCCTCTCCAAAATAAATTTTCAAATCTGCTGCTGTTAAGCACTGTCTGGTTAATATGCATTGGAAATCTATAGCTCGGTGATAAATTGCACTGTTGTATACCAGTTGCCAGCAGTCCAGCTCACATTATTTAAATGTGTATGTACATACTGTAAATATACCATACTGTTTTAGACTGTGTTTCTCATTTTTTCCAATTCGGTGGGCTTCTACCAGTTTTAAAAAGTTTCTTGACAATTTACGACTTAAAAGCGTTTTACACTTATACACGTGCGTGAGTCACCGCGTGCGGGCGAGTCACTAATCCAGTGACAGGAAGTGGTATTCCTCGTCACTGCTGATCAGTTGCCCTTCATAACCCGTAAAGTAAGGCTTAAATGTGGATTGTAGAGCTGTTTGCCCCGGTCAGGCGCGTGCAAGCCGGGAGCTACAGTATTCACATACATTCATATACACATCTGCATATAAACATACAGAAATACACAAAAGAACAGCTCAATACACAGTAATTGATACAATGGTCCACACAGTTGTACCAGGATTTATATTTAGAAACGAAGTCGCACCAGATATTACAGACCATTTGAGTATTTTGGAACCTAATAAAAGGCTGGTGTTGGCGTAAGTGTAAAAATCTATATCGTAACTAAATGTGCCACAAAATGTATGAGTACCAAAAAGTATAGTTGGCAGAAAAAAATGGTTTTGTTTACCAGCAAAGATTAATGGTATGGCCAAACCCACCGACACTGAGCACAAATCCAAAAAGCTACCGTGTACCATAAATTTTGTGTTGGAAGTAATACAAGCAAAGTGGGGGGGGGGGAAAAGTCACCATTAGCAAAGCGAATTATCGAAGTCTGCTCGTGAAAGGACTGACTGTAGTCCTCTCACAGTCGAAACTACTGTTATATTCATTACCAGATATTGCAAGGCGATGATATTCTTCTGGGAGTGAGTCATATGAGCCTGAGAGTGTTCATATCGTCAACATTAATCCTCTCATATTCGAAATAACTCTGATTATCTACTCAAGCTGACACCAGATGATTTTATTCATCCCATGTGCCGTTGCATCTTGGAGTGCTAATACTGTACATTAATTTTCCTCATAAAATCGAAACAACTCAAATAATATATTCCACTCAACGTCAGATGATTTTATTCAGCTGAGGGAAAGTCATAGGAACCAGAGAGTTAAAGAAGAAATGGACCATCAAGATCACTGTGGTGTGGCACAAAGGTACCATAACTGAAAAGAGAAATTACTAGAGTATCATAAAGGTACCGCTAAGAATCATGGAAAGAGAAATTAATAACCAGTAGGGTATACTGTATAAGTAGTGAGTTTACAGCATATACGTAATATTGTGTAATAAGAGTAATTACAATTCAGATACATATGTAAGTAATACAGTTGTAATACTAATAGAAAGAAACTTGAGAGATATCACTTCTGTACCAAAATCAAACTTTATATGCTACTGTGTGTGTGTGTGTGTGTATAGAGAGAGAGAAAAAAAAATTCAGTTTATATATACAGTATATGTATATACATACATACATTGTATATAGATGGATAGATAGATAGATATAGATACAGATATAGATACATAGATAGATAGATATAGATAGCGTAATGTCAACAGCAGAAAGGGGGAGCGGAGGACGAACCATCAATACGGTGAAACATGCCAAGTGGATTGCACACCCGACTTAACAAAGCTGGCAAAAAAAACAAAATAATATAAAAACCACCCAAACCCCAGTGACACAGAGCAACACGACAGAAAGTGGGTTAGCCTTGGTACTCATTTCTTCACTGGGCAAAAAAGAGAAAACAGTCGGGTGAGAGGCAAAAACACGAAAGCCAGGTGGCGGAAATAAGGGAAGAGTGCAACTTCAATGACGCAAGAATAACTACATATAGCTGCTTTGTTTCCACCTAATGCAGCTGGGCCATTCTCGCAACTTGAAAGCTTGAGGTATGAATGAGTCTCCATGGTTACTATGATGCGCATGTTCTAAACCGCAAAATATTGTTACCCCCGTTCTGTTCAGCTGATGGGCAAGCGTAATTAGACTGGAGGGTTAATGTAACAAGTAACTAAGGAGATACATTTCCATCTCATAACAGAGACTCGCCGACGACTTGGTATTTAACTTGTGTGCATGGCTCGCTTCCATCAGGTAAAATCACACTGACTGGACAGGTGGTGATAAACAACAAGAGGGAGCACTGAGAAGCAACTACAAGCTAGAGTAAAAATTGGAAAAAAGTTTGCGTGGCAGAACAGCGAGAACAGATGTAAGAATTGGAGAAACAAAAGGAGGTAATTGGTAGAAAGGAAGTAGCTGGTGGAATATTGGTAGGAAGCAATCGGTAGAATATTAGTACCAAGTAACTGGTAAAACATTGGTAGCAAATAACTGGTAAAATATCGGTAGGAAGTAATTGTTAGAACTCTTATAGAAGGTAATTGGTAGGACAACTGTAGAATTTGTAGGAAGTAATTAGAAGAACAGTTACAGGAAGTAATTGGTATAAGTGACTGGTACAAGTAATTGGTAAAAATAATTGGTCAGTGATAGTCATCATCATCATCATCCGGACCTCCTTTCCCACCCTAGGGCAGGGTGAAGAGTAGCAGTGTCCAGACAGCCCAAATTTGCCCAATCCAATGGGCCACGCTTCCATTCATTCACTCATCATTCAAGCCCCCGGAATCCTGGCTCTATCGGATACGCCAGAAACATTCACCACCTTCTGTAGCTTCACATAAACGTATCCGATGAGTCAGTGATAATGAAATGTAAAATATATAAACGTAAACACATACTTAGTAATCAGCAATGTATCGTAACATAAGATAGAATATAAATATAGCTAGTTTACATGACTGGTTAACAGGAATATCTTGTAATATAATTACATGACTGCTTAACAGGAATATATCGTAACATAATTACGTGACTGCTTAACAGGAATATATCGTAGCAAAAGACACAATAGCAGTTTGTTTTTTCAGGCAGAAAAGGTCCGAACGATTGAAAAAAAAAATCTGTTTTGTTTTCGTTAAACAAAGGAGGAGGGTATCCGAAGCCTGCAAATTAATATCACTTTGTCTGTCTGTGGGGGGCACGGTGGCTCAGAGGTAGAGCATCAAGCTCGGGACCGGTTCGCGAGTTCGAACCGCGTCCGGGACCGCTGTGCTGGGAGGGGTAGCGCTCTCCTGTTACCTAGCGGGGCTATATGATCTCATTGTAAGGTCTAGCTCGGGGATTCTTTAATCCTTTGTCTGTCTGTCTACTTATGTCTATCTATCTATATATCTATCTGTCTGTAGCCCGACTCCATAATCTAATAAAGGGTGGCCACTGGTGTCTGAGTTAAGTGTTCTACAGAAAGGGGTAGGCCTACTACTCGTTCGGCAATTGAGTTGTTGATAAGTAGGGAAGAAATAATAATAGTAATAATAATAATTATTATTATTATTAACCAGAAATTTGAAATTATTGAAGCAATATTCAAAGAACTTCAAATACCATATGAAAATGCCACATTCCAGACTAGAATAACAAAAAAAAAAAAAATCCACAAGTGTACATCAGATATGGTTTACAGTCTCTGAACTAGACACAGTATTAAAAGTGGTTGTGGTAAATATTGCATTGTTTATAAGTACATCATAAACTGAATGTGCAGCGAGAAGTGTCACGATTTTTTATATATCTAACCAAAATTTATATATGAGAGAATCTGTAATTTTGTGTAACCATTATATTATATGGCAAGCTACTAAGTCATCGTGAATTATGTAAGCAGAAAATTAGCATTTTGAGCAACTTTTTGATGGTAGGTCCAAAAATCGTCAGAAGGGTCGAAAACCAGGCATACTGATTTGTCATAATTGCTGTTATGAAATCTTTCAAAGCAGACACTTTTAGGATCCTGAAAATACTTTTATCACCGTAAACCTAATATTAAGGGACTTTTGGTATGGCTCAAAACATGTTTATGGATTTTAACCTAAGTCCCCTTTTATCAAGGTCAAGGTCATTCATATTATACAAATCATGTTCACTCATGACCCACTATATTTCCACGCGTTTGATCAAAATCGGCCAAATACTTTCAGATTTAGCACCTGCAGTCATGAGTCGGCCGTTTGAGTCTCCTCAGTATCTCAGAAAGCTTTTGCTGGATCACAGTATCAATACTCATGTGCACTAGTATATGCTGACGACTACATACTGGAGCAATTGCAACGCAATCGATTCCGTAGTTTTTGCTGCTCAGGAGAGCAAAAACTGAAAAAACAACATGGAGGGGGTTAGCGTTAGAAAAAGAAAAAATGCGAAAAGAAGCCTGGAACCAAGATATATCACTCCTGAAAAGTTTCAAGTCTCTATCTCGAATGGTTTTGGAAAACCAGCCTTGTAGATCTCCCACCCACTCATCCCCCCCGCCCCCTCCCCCCAAAAAATATCGAGTGTCAATAAGAACTCCACAGAATGTAGAGTTCTTAGTAGTAGTAATAATTATAATCATAGTACCCTTCTGCACGCAGTTCATGGCACAAAAATCTTCTAAGCCTTTTAGGCTCCGCAGTAAAGTAAATCAGTGACATAATTATTGCATTTCACGTCACACTGCATCATTGGCTGCTCCCTTGCCACACCGTCCTAAGCCAGGGTAAGTGAAGCATGGCTTATGTTTGTCTAGTTGCATGATATTCTTGTTGTTGAACTGACATGGAACTACCAGCACGACAGCGATATTACTGCTACCAGATGTTTGCCCTTCCTCTCGTTCCCCCGATTATATAGATTTGAAAGACCTGGGGCGACGTATAACGGAGGTTTATTTACAGGAAAAGCTTATCACATCTACTCCGAGCGGAGGCTCGCCCCTGACGGACTTTGTGCGTGGTGCTGGGCGTCAGAACTTGGTTACATACATGGGTTTAGGTATTATGAAGTATGACTCTGTGATTACAATAATATAGTATGGCTACATTAACACACACACACACACACACACACACACACACACACACACACACACACACAATATATATAGATAGATAGATAGACAGATAGATAGATAGATACATACATAGTCAGATGAACAGATCGATAGATATGTCTATATATAAAGGTACAGCACTAATTTTCTGGCGCCCATAATTCCAAAGCCTTGCCGGATAAATCCTTTTTTCGGACTAACCGAGGCCACATATTTCAAATACATTTCAGGAGCGACCAACGGAGGTCACGTACAATAATTAAGCAATACATTTCTGACCCATTATGCGTCAGTATAATCACTCTCATGTTCTAATTTAAGTTCTTGATGGAAGAACTGAGCCTGGTTCGTTATGAAGCTGTCGAAACAATTCCATCATCACTCGATCATGCTCAGCTCTGTAATCATTTTTCATAGTTTTTCAAATGTTCATATGCATATTGGAAACTCTGTCGGCATAGATTTTTTTTTTTTTTTGCTTCATATTATATGCAGTTGACGAACTAATGCCATATATAACACAACGTCCACACGTGAATGCCACTGTCCAGGTTTTTTAACAGTTCTGCCTTATCCTGCTTTTTTTTTTTTTGCATAATAAAAATGTCTTACTGGATTACAAGCCCCCAAATAGCTGTTAATATACCATGTTTTCAGACAGGTGGGTGAAATATATGTGAAGATGCGGGAACCAGTGCAGTACGTCACTGGCTGGTTAACTAATGGTTGCTAAGGTAAAGGTGTCCCTCGTCGCAACCGACTTCCACATGTAAACAACCCCGAAAAGTAATAATGCTTTATGCACCCCACACTCACTTATATAGTGTCTCGGCAGATTTCATTGTTGAAAATAACCTTTTAATTTGGCTGTGGTAGTAATTAAGAATAAACTGAAGAGGTTTTTTTTTATATTTAAGGGGCAATTTAAGGAACGAGAAATTTAATGAGAAGTGTCATATTCACAAGAAATGAAGATGTTAGAAATGGTTAACTGTGAGATTTCGTGTTCACGGACAAAATTGCACTGATATTAATGTTTGCTCGCAGTTAGTTAAGCGAAGTATAAGAGATAGGGGTTGTCTCATTCACGATCGAGAGTATCACAGTCGGTGTAAACATTGCTGGTACAGTTCCTACAGTCTTTTTAGGGGCTATTACTCGGGCATTAGGCAAAAAAAAAGAAAAGTGAGTGTAAGCTTAGGGGTCTTGAGCTAATTAACAATTTTATCCATTTTTTTTTAATTTAGTAATTGAGGAGTTTAGCCTCTGTGGTAATTTGGTGGACCAGTTAACCAAGATAAAGGAGGTTTGTATTGGAATAGACTGGCGTTTACGTTTGAGACCAACACTGACACTTGCATCTGGATTAAATTTAAGTGAAATGAGATGAGAGTCAACTAATATACAGGGACCATCACCAACGCATAAGGGTAAGCAGTCCAAGTGACCACGCGCTATACGCGGAAGAGTAGTCTGGCGCCGAACGAGGGAATTTCGAGTGTCCTATTGTACTTTTGTCCGGATTAAAAGAGGTGCTGGTACCATCTGATGCTGGAAAAACGGTATTGTGTATATATATAGATAGACAGATAGATATAGATATAGACAGATAGATATATAGGATAGATAGATAGATATACATATATATAGATAGATATAGATAATAGATATAGATAGAGATAGAGATAGATAAAGAGATAGATAGATTGATAGACAGATATAAACACGTTAATATTTCGATTGTCATAATTTGGCCAAAGCCATTTCGGATGTTAAGGATTTTCGGATGATGACACTTCCATTTCCAAGTCAGTCTAGGGGAATATTACTCAAGTGAAAAAGCCAGTACTGTACCCTATAACTCTCCAGACAGAAAAAAAAACTAGTCTCCTTGATTAAAAAGCATAAAATAAATTATACAGTATACCAGCACTGCACATACAGTATGCTGTATGTACACTCGTACTGTGCAGCGGTTTCAGTTTATAGTTCCCAACAGCGTCGAAGACAGACGGACACTATTTTGTGGTGAGCCGAAGACAGAAAATGCGCCATCTAAGAACGTCATTTTAGATACGAAACCACCCTTATCAGTGCTGATTTATCCAAACATTACCTAAACTTTCGTAACTTAATCCAATCAAATATATCTTTACCAAACCTAACCTATACTCTGTGAATTAATTCAAAGGTGGGTAGAAAAATAAAAAATACTCGAGTAGTGATCCACTGTCTTCGTGGGGATTACAGTATAACGTACTGTACGTACAGTAATACAAGCTGAAAAAATAGACATGCTTTAATGCAATACATGGAAGACATGCAATAGTAGTACATTATTTTACAGTAAAATATACGGTACAGCTACTGTATACTGCGTTCACCACACTGTAGCACTGTAGAGGAATCTGTTGAAAACCTCCTCTCTCTCTCTCTTCCTCCCCTGATTAATGACAGAACATTTCATTCAGTTAGGGAATCCCTAATTGCTAATTAAGTTTGAGAAATTGATGACAAATTCTTGTTAAATTTCAACTAGAGTTTTATATATGTGTGTACAATACTTACCTACCCAATAACTACAGGAATAACTTATCGCTGTCAACTTCGTTATGCCCCAGGACTAATTCATAACAGAATAATGTGTATTGTGATTGATTACCTTAGTATGAATCCGGTAGACATTCCGTATAAAAAGACAAAAGTTGCAAAAAACTCACAGGTCGTCATGGCTTCCACAATGGCAACTACATAATGCAAAGTCACTAGATTTCGGGGTTTTCAGGTAAGCCAGCAACATTGTTTAGCCGCACAGGCTGGCTTGGCCACACTCAGCTGGCGCTGGGTAGTCTGGGCTTTGTTTTAGTGGACATCGATTGTGTCACATAGCTGGTAAGGAGCGGAAGGCAGCTTGAAAAATTTAGTTTCCCGCTGCTCTGTCGGTTGATGCCATGAGCAGTCGGATGTTGCTGTACTTCAGCCTGAATTTTTTCCTCTGTTCGATAATGACGGATGCAGTCATATATATATATATATATATATATATATATATATATGACTGCATCCGTCATTATCGAACAGAGGAAAAAATTCAGGCTNAGCCTGAATTTTTTCCTCTGTTCGATAATGACGGATGCAGTCATATATATATATATATATATATATATATATAGAGAGAGAGAGAGAGAGAGAGAGAGAGAGAGAGGTTCTATAAAGAAAAGGAAGAAGCATATGGAAGAGAGGCCCAGTGAACGAACGTGATCAGTTCCCTGTCAGTCTTATTGTTTGTTAACATAGGAAGGGTGATTAATGGGAACTGCATAATTTTTCTTTCATTCTGCAAAAGCTTATCTTCCCTAAGACAGAAAAATTGATCATACTCTTGTTTCGCTCCGCTTGTCACCTCACCGTACTCCTGGCTGGGTACTGAGAATGGCACTGGTATCCACAAGGCTCTCTTCAACCTATGCTAATCATCCCAGGACAAAATAAATAGATAAAACAAACTTAACCCAACATCAGCAGACTAACCTAACTTAAAGTAACCTAATACAGCCCTTCCTAACCTCAGCAGACAACAAGTAAAACAAGTTAGTACAAGGGGATGAAAATCTGAGCCATGTTAAAGTAAAATGGGATTATTATTATTTTTTTTTTTTGACAGTTTAATTTAACAAGCGATTGACCCCTTTCAGTGCAGAGGTTAACGAAGGCTGTATCTAACCCCTCATGTTGGAAACGTACCTCCATCCCTCAAGTGAATAAAACCGTCTGGAAGAAGCAGAAGTACAATGTAAATAAGGCCGCTGGGTTCACCAGCGTATATGTGAATATGCTTTCAATAGGATGCATTAAGATGGTCAGTAAAATAAGAGTGACTTTGAGAAGGCTGTAAGAGGGACTTAGCCTTTTATACAATGACATCCTAGGAAATAAATATTTTTATTATTCACTCGTTACAACGACGTATTTTTAATTTATTCTAATCTCTAGCCCTTCAGCTGAGGGGAAGATTCTGTTCAATTTAGGAGTGGCTTCTTGTAGTAAAAGGGTTAATAAAGGATGTTTGTAGCTGATCTTCTCCATTCGAAAAATTTCATCTGGGCTGAATGAAATCATCTAGAAGGTACTAGTCTAGTTTTCGTATCAAGATTTTCAAAGGTGTGAGAAAGGGTTGACAGGAAATCTAATGTACAATAATGATGCTGGTGGGTGGGTGGGTGTGTTGGTGAATAGCAGCCAAAACTGGAACAAGGATTATGATGAAACTTGGCAAGATGGTCGCAATTAAGTCACAGATGGGCCTATTTCAATTTCTTGTCAATTGAAGTTTGCCAAAGGGTGTTTTTGATTCCTGTTTCCATTAATTTGTCATTACGTGGAATGCGTTGGGAATTTTCCGTGGTTTTTCTTGCTCCTGCGTTGACAAAAGACGTTAGATTTGAGCAAAGGGAATCACGGATCAGAAGCGGAGATCATCTGAGTAAGGAGGCGGTAGCTCGATCGGTAGAGAATTGGCTTGCAGTCCCGAGGGACCCAGGTTCGAATCCTCGCTGGGGCAGGGAATAGTTTAAGGATTTGAATTTCATTAAATCAGGCTTTACTGATCTACCAGAAGACCCGCCGACATGTCGTAAAAATAACCCCGCTAATACCAATACACCAGTCCTGTATGAGACAGCCCTAGCATGTATTCAATATGGACGGTGGGTGTTAGCGCCGAAGTGGTGACATGTAGTATGTAGGAGGACGGGTGGGCCTTGATAGCAGGCTGTAAAGCCTATGACCAGAGTCGGACACATAAAAATAAAAAAAAAAGTGCTGAGCGGACCTATAGGGGTGCAAAGAGCTTGTAAGCCTACACTGGGAAGCGACTGAAGGATATGTGTCAGGAAAGGAGGTTGTGCATTTGTAACTCGCATTCAGACACAAAGATGTACATAAATATACATGTTATAGAGGGAACAGGGCTCGTGTTGAAAGGAGCCTGATTGTTTGTGTGCTCGTAGAGAGGTCGATGCTGGGAATGGTTGCTGATACAAAGGCCGTGAGAGGACGATATGGAGGTCTGTCAGACCATATGATCGTGGTATGGGAGATCAAGATGAGAGGAGTGAGGTGGACCAGGAGAGAGAGGAGTAGTCAGGGAGAAAGACTGAAAATCGGGAAGCTGAGGATCAAAGAAATGGCAGATGAATACAGAACCAAAGAAGTTTCGGAGTTAGAATCAGTGCACTGGAATGAAATGGATGTGGACAGCCTGTGGAATGCATATAGGGATTGCTTAATTAGGAATGCTAAAGCGCTATGTGGAACAGTAAGAGTAACAACAAAGAAGTGGATGAAGAGGTTAAGAGAGCAGTGAAGGGAAAGCGGAAGAAGTGGCTAGAGTGGTTACAGGACAGGGGTTCAATTGAAATAAGAACTGAATATATTGAGAGCAAGAAGCACGTAGAAACTAGTGAAAAGGAAGAAGGAGGAGGTAAATGATGATCTACGAAGAAACATGAATGAAAATTACTCTGAAAATAGGAAGTTATTTTGGAAAGAAGTGCGGAAATGTAGAAGTGGCAACGGAAAGAAATGTGAAAGTGTGAAGGATGTAAACCCATGGGAATGAAGTAAGGAACAGATGGAAGGAACATTTTGAAAACCTGATGAATGGGAATAGAGAGAGTAGAGCCGCAGTAAACACTGGTTTTGCGGGTGTGCAGAGGAATGAATGCTGTGATAGGAAACGTGACACTCGTACAGGTGAAGAACGCTGTGAAACGGCTGAAAAATGGGAAAGCAGCAGGGGCTGATGAGGTGTATGCAGAGATGATTAAGTGTAGTGGAGAGGGCGAAATTATTTGTTTGTTGGAGACATGTAAGAAGGCATAGATGAATGAAACTGTGCCAGCAGAGTAGAAAAAGACTGTGATTGTACCCCTGTACAAAAATAAAGTGAGTGAAGTGAGTGCAAGAATTATCGAGGCGTAAGTTTATGGAGAAACAGAAGAAGGGAAGGACAGGAGGAAGTAGTTCATACAAGGAGGGTGGAAAGGTTACAAGAAGATGGAAAAAAGGCAGAATATAAGAGGGAAGTGGAGAAGCGACTGGGTAAATATGGATTGGAGCAGATGGGGGACGTCAAGGTGTGTGCAAGACATTCACAGAAGAAATCTGTGCAGCGTGTGAGGTGGTGTGTGGGGTGAAGAGAAGACGAATGGGGGTGCAGGGAACAGCATCGTGGAATGAAGAGGTAATAGAGGCTGTGGCACAAAAGAAGAAAGCATATAGTGAGTGGATGAGAAACAGGGGCGTGGAATTGGTTGAGAGATGGAAGAGAGAGTTATATACAAAGAGGAAGAGAGAGGTGAAAAGATTAGTAAGAGAGAGTAAGCAGAGATTGATGAATTTGGAAGGAATTTAAGTGTAAAGTGGAGGGAATGAAGAAAATGTTCTGGAAAGAGGTAAAGAGAGTTAGACAGGGTGCCAAAAAAGTTAGCTGGGGAGTGAAAGATGAAAATGGTAGATTATTACTGGAGAAGGGAGAGTGAGCAGAGGGAGAGAACACTTTAAGGAATTGTTAAACATAGAGAATGACAGTAATTCGAGTGTAAGTGGCTGGGGAATCGCTGGGAGACGGGGGGATGTGAGAAGAGAGGAAAAAATCAGAATGATGGAAGTTGTGGGAGCAATGAAGAAAGTTAAAATGGGGAAAGCCCCAGGAACTGATGGAGTGTGTGGTGAAATGCTGAAGCATGGGGGAGACACGAGTGAGAGCAGTGGAAACGACCTTTTCAGTGAGGAGCATGTGGAGTCACATGGAGAGACAGACTGAGAAATGAGGAAGTGTGGTGTGGATGTGGATATGATCGGAAATGCAAGGAGAAACACACTGAGGTGGTTTGGGCATGTGGAGAGCATGGAGAGTGAGAGACTGACGAGGAGAGTGTATAGTATGTACGTGAGATGGAGGGGAAGAGAGAGAGGGGGATGCCAACGATAAGATGGAGGGATTGAGTGGAGAGGTATATGTGAGAGGGGGGTGTGAACTTGGAGCATGGCAGTGAAATGGCGGGGGACAGGGAGACATGGAGGAGGTGATTTATTTGTGACCATCCCTTATGGGATTAAGGAGTCTGGCAATAGATAAACAGAAGTTTATCGAGTGTGGTAGGGAAGATATATTGATGCATTATTATAGAGAAAGTAAGAGAGAGATGAGAAATCCTGGTGGGTGATGAACAGGATGGATTTAGAAGTGGCAGAGGATGTGTAGATCAAATATTTTCAGTGAGACAGATAGTGGAGAAGGCTTGTGAGAAGGACTATAAGGTGTTTATAACACTCATGGATCTGGAAAAAGCATACGACAAAGTAGACAGAGAAAGATGGTGGATGGCTTTGCATATGCACGGTGTAGGTGGTAACCTGCTGGGTGCAGTAATGAGTTTTTATGATGGTAGTGAGGCATGTGTAAGGGTAAATGGGCATCTAGGTGAATGGTCCACGATCGGTGTGGGCGTGGGACAAGGTTGTGTGATGTCGCCATGGTTGTTCATTATATATATGGATGGGGTGATAAGAGAAGTAAAAACACAAGTAATGCAGAGGGGGATGGCGTTGGTAAAGGATGGTGATGGATGGAATATCTCAAATCTGTTGTATGCTGATGATGCAGTATTTCTTGCAAATACCGGACAAGAACTTGGCAGACTAGTGCAGAGTTTTGCTGATGTCTGTGAGCGTTGTGCCGTAAGAGTAAATGTAGAAGAGAGTCAAGTGAAGGTTATTGAAAGTGAAGGTGACCCCCAGTTTGATGTTACAGTGAACTGAGAGAGACTGGAATAGATGAGAGTTCAAATACCTGGGTACACTGATAGAAAAGCTAGGAAAATGTGCAAAAGAAATGGAAAGTAGAGTAGCACAAGGAAGGAAAGTAGCTGGTTCAATGAAGGCCTTGATTAGAAACACTGGCTTGAGTGTTGTAGGTGCACGAGGATTACATGAAGGAATTTTAGTGCCAACTTGAACATAATGATATGAGACTATGGAGTGGCATGAAAATGAAAAGTCAAGAGTGAGAGCAGTGGAGTACAGAGAGTGGATAGGATACGAAATAATGTGATTCGTGAAAGATGGGGAGTGAAGAAGTCTGTGGACACCAGAATCGAAGAGAGTGTACTGAGATGGCATGGTCATGTGGAGAGAATGGATAACAATAGAAGGGTGAAAAAGGTATATCTGAGCGAATCTGGAGGAGGGAGGAGGCGGGGTAGGCCAAGGAGAAGGTGGAGGCATATGGTGGATGAATGCGTAAAGAAGAGAGGTTTGGAAGTTGGTGAGGTTTGGGGACTGGATGAATATTGTGAGGAGAAGTGCATGATAAGGGATTTGGCACCCCTTTTTAACGTGAAAGCGTCCGGACTGACTGTCGGATAAGTTTATGTGAAGCTACAGTAGGTGGTGAATGTATCTGGCACATCATATAGAGTCAGGATTCCGGAGGCTTGAATGGTGAGTAAATGGAAGCGTGGCCCATTGAACTGTGCAAAGTTGGGCTGTCTGGACGTTGCTACTCCTCACCCTGCCCTAGGTTGGGAAAAGAAGTCCGGATGATGATGATGATGATGATGATGATGATGATGATGATGACCTCGCCCGGACAAAGTCCTACGAGGTATTGTTTTTGGTCGAGTTTGTTTCTTTGTTTGTTTGTTAGCAACATTACGGAGAAACGACTGAATGAAATTACATGAAACTTTCAGGATACGTGGGCGCTGGTCTCCAAAGAAAGTGATTAAAATTTGGAGGTAACTGAGTGACCCTGAGTAGTCAAAATCAAGGTCACGGATTATCAGAGGGCTATAACTTAAAAACGGTTGAAGATGGAGATATTTACTATTAGGAACACACAGGGACTCGTAATATAGGCTTTCATTTGGCACCAAGACCTTTGACATTGAATGACCTTGAAAAGTCAAACTCAAGGTCACGGATATTCAGGGAGCTATGACTCGAAACTGGTTGGTGATAGAGAGATATTTACTGTTATCAACGTATACGAAGTCCCATATGGGTTTTTAATTGGTACCTTGACCTTTGATCGTAAGTGACCATGAAAGGGCAAACTCAAGGTTAGGGATATTCATGGGGCTATAACTCGAAACTCGTTGAAGATAGATATATTTACTATTACCAAGATATAGGAAGTCCCATATTGGCTTCCATTTGGCTGCATGACCTTTCACCTTGAGTGACCATGAAAGGTCAAACGCAAGATCACGGATTTTCGGAGGGCGTAACTTGAAAACAGTGTGCCATTAACTTAGACTTTAATTGTGTGCTGACACTAAATGACAGAAACGAGTCAGTATTTAAAAGCAATGAAATAACTGCTGTTGGGCGAGGTTTGTCGTACCTGGCACCACTTGTGTTTTAATACTGTTTTAGTACACAGGAGGGATCTCTCGCTTAATTCTTGCTGCCAATATATTTCCTCCAATCATTAGAGGTTAAGCATGCCAGTCAGTGAGAGTTAGTATTGTGACTAACTGTGACTCGCAGCTGACCTAAGTCTTCTGGAATTAGATGGAGAACAGTGCTAGAATTTTTCCCTACAAGAAGTGTTCTGACACTGAAAAATTTAATGACAACTATTTATAGGCTCCAGTCACTGTCAAATGTCATCTGACTATAATCGTCCGATGTTTGCTAGAACTGAATAGTAGAGTTGTTCTGGCCAAGAGCGTTTTTTATTATTTACAGTAGTTTACTAACCAAATACCCTCAAAAAATAGAATGACTTGACTGAAAAGCATAGCAGGAAATACTGACTGTCCGGGTATGTAAAAATGGATATTTAAAAAATGGGAGGTGGGTGATGGGAGAGAGAAGTATGGCAGAATTGCGCCGAAAAATTATAGTGCAGACGCTACACTGTTGTCGTCGTTGTTGTTATCGTAGATGTATCCGATTTTGAACCCAGTAGACTGCCGGAAAGATGCCATTTGAATCAGGTGCTCCCAGAGATCTTTTGTTGCAATTGTGTTGAACGATTGGCTGAGTTATAAAATAAAATACAATAGAGGGGTTCGTTGTGTGTATGGGTTGTATTAGAATGAGGCACAGCGGACTGTCTGGGAGTTGTGTTGGCACTGAACCAGAGAAAAGCGATGGTCAGATCACAGTCATGGGTAGGCGAGAAAAAACTGGGTGACAAACAAGACAAGAATCCTGAGAACAAAGAATGAATAAACAAAGCAGAATTGCGCAGAGTTGGAGGGAGAATAACAAACACACTGGATCAACAAGCGACGAGAGGCAAGTATACGAGAGTGGGTGACAGCAGGGTGGATTTCTTCATTTCATTTCATTCTTGTATCTTTTTAATCTATCTATCTATTGCCATGCGAATTAATCCAGGAAAGGGATGACCATAAAAAACTTGTCTCCATTATCAGCCTGATCCCCATCATCAGGACACTTTTCCTTTGACCACTCTCGTTTAGCCAATATCCCTCATTTCCATCCCTACACCTCATCCTCGGGCGACCCTCTCCTCTCTCCCTCCACTTCAGTCACATTTATTTCTCCTGGTCAGTCTTTTAATTCTCGATTCTCTCCATCTACCATTCGATTTATCCAGCTTAGAAGAGACCAGT
>JAGKTI010002311.1:55733-68769 GCA_018397915.1 Birgus latro | reverse complement strand
TGTAGTGGATAGTGTATCACCACGTCGCACCAAGATGCCCCTAGGCCACCTCCGTCTGCTCATCTCGGACTCTGACAGCGACTAAATTCTCCAGGGATCGTCACTAGACCACACGAGAATTTACTGTTATGTACAGTGCAGTCATGTGATGTGATCCCAGTTATAAAAAAAAAAAATGTGGAAAGTGTTGGTGAGAAGTGCTGGTGACTCTCAATTGGAAAGGTGTGTCAGGTGCAAGGTCTTCCTGTCAGAGTCGGAGATGATAGAATGGGTTATTACATCAGGACAGCGGCTTCTTGTTCGTAAGTACCCTAACTTCATCAAAATTCCTTGTTTTGTTCTTTCCGTATTAATAATCTCATGCATAAACTGTGTGAAAGATGATTTCCATAAAGATTTTCATGCCTAACCTGTTTTCGTCATGCTGCAAATGTGTTAAAAAATTACCAAAAATGTTAATCGTAATTTCCTGCTTGAAATTTAATTTTTTTATGCATGGTTCTTAAGTGCACCAGCTATGAAAAAGGTGAAAGGCAGTGAATTTCATGTTCGGTCATAACCTAACCTAACCTAACCTATGCTTACCATAAAGATTTTCATGCCTATCCTGTTTTCAGCATGCTGTAAATGTGTTAAAAAATTACCAAAAATGTTAATCATAATTTCCTGCTTGCAATGTAATTTTTTCAAGCATGGTTCTTAAGTGCACCAGCTATGAAAAAGGTGAAAGGCAGTGAATTTCATGTTCGGTCATAACCTAACCTAACCTAACCTAACCTATCCTAACCTAACCTAACCATTTTTCTGGTAGCAATTTACATCATTTACTGTATTTGATGCTTTGTATCCAATAATTTAGTGCATAAAATGTGAGAAAAGATAATTTCCATGTCAGATACTTACTTATACTATGCTGGCAAGCTCTGAGCACCTATGCCTCACTCACCTCTAAATCATCATTTTTTGGTTAAAATTCAATTAATTCATGCTTTGTGTGCATTATTTATGTGAAAAGGGACCTAAATAAGTGCTATACATGTCCAGCAGGGAGGTAGGAAGGTAGTTTTCTGATTCAGGTTAGGTTAGGTTAGGGTCATGAATGACCAGTGCTGGAGCTTCAGGGCCCAATATCTGGACAAAACCAATATTCGAACATGCCTTTGGCTCTATTACATCAGATATTGGAGGGATTACTGTACTTTCATTATCTGATCTAAGAGCTTTATACCTCTGTAATTTCCCCTTTCCAGGGCATCACCCTTTTTTTTGTACACATTTACAATTACACTCTTCAGCCAATCATCTGGGACAACACACTCATATATAATCATATTTATCAGGTCAGTGACTAACCTCACCCCAGTATCTCCTGAGACCTTCAACATTTCGGCAGTCAACCCAGACACACCTGCCGCCTTCCCCACCCGCATCCTGCCTATTGCCTGACTCATGATATGATTACAATATCAGTAATTACAATATCAGTACAGTAATCTCTGTACAAATGCATATGACTGTACTGTACACAGTACTGTATGTGTGTATGTACTGTACAGTAAACTTCCATTCGGTATGGGTATTCGTTTCACTACCACAGTCAGCCACCTTAGCCAAGCAGCCCAAATGGGACAGGTTAGGTCTGGTTAGGTTAGTTTAGGATAACATACCTTATTTTGCCTGGGAAACACGTTGAGCATATTTCTGAAAAAATTCTATAGTTATTTTTGAAAGGACGAGACAAGTGTTATACCTGACTGAGGGGTACCGGTGGCCACCATGCGAGTAACACAGACGACAAGCCATGAGTAAATGTATAGTAAAAACACCCATCCACCTCTACCCCGAATAGTAGGAGTCCCCTCGTCTCCAGGACTGGTGCAAAACGCCCCACTATGCACGCCTGTCCGCTTCCCTACCGAATGGTCAGAGTCACCTGGCAGGCCACATCAGTCATACACTGCCTGAGGCAGTGATGTACTGGTCATCCGCCATTGCCGTCATGTACTAACCCTTGCCTGGGCACAACAGAAGTAAACCTTATATGCAGATGTCATTTTGCTGTGTTTTGCTTCCTCTGTGCTTGGATGCAACCGCTGAGTGTGATATGGCAGTGCCGTACGGCCAACAAACGCCTGCATCTCAGTTCTTGCCTTTGTTTCGCTGTAGTGATTTACTTGCAGTGATGGCTGTGAATGCAGCTGTGTTTATGGTGGTGCCCTACCTTCTTGAGGTTGTGGCCCTCCTATGCTGTATTCTCATGTGTGTAGTGATGGCACCACAACCACCTGAGAAGCGGAAGAGGTAGGTTCTGACTCTGGAGAAGAAAAACGAGATATTGGGCAAGGTTGATGAGGGCTGGACCACAGGACGCATTCTTTGTGAATATGATCTAGCCCATTCAACGATGCTTGATATCAAAAAGTCAAATGACGAGCTTAAGCAGTACAGACAAGACTATGCCAAAAACACACGTCCGGGCGACAGGAAGGTAATGGCCCAGGCCCGGCACGCCATTATTGACCGGTCGACACTGATGTGGTTTCGCCAGCAATGTGGTGCAGGGGTGCTAGTCCAGGGGACCAAGGTAAAGGCTGCTGCCGAGAAGTTTGCATACCTGTACAACGTGCAGGACTTCAAGGTGTCTGAGGGATGGCTCTTTCACTTCAAGCTTCACCATGGACTTACTGGCCATAAGGCACATGGCGTGGCCTTGGACGCAGTAGTAGAGGAAGCAGACCCATTTCACTAGGAAATGCAGCACCTGATCAAGGACGAGGGCCTTGCCCTTAATCAAGTCTATAACGTTGACGAAACTGGTCCGTTCTACCACTCCTTGCCCACCAATACCCTGGCTGAGGAAAGGGAGAAGACTGTGCCTGGTAGGAAGCTGTCCAAACAACGTGACTCTGTTTTGTGCTGTGTCAGTGCTAACGGATGCACTGCCTCAAACCCCTTGTTGTTGGGCATGCAAAACAACCACAGGATGTACTGCCTCAAACCCATTGTTGTTGGGCATGCAAAACAACCACAATGTCTCCATGGGCTGATGGATAGCCTGCCTGTTATAAGGTACCATTCTGTGAAGGCCTGGTTTACTGCTAAGATTTTCAGAGACTGATTCCACAGACATTTCATCAAGGAGGTTATCCGATATCAAACGGAGGTCATTGGTATTATGACCAGGTGAAGGCACTCCTGCTCCTGGACAATGCCACGCACATCTGTCTGAGAAGGATTTGACTGCTTCGTTTCGTTTTTGAAGGCTCCAACATGCTTGCATGCATTGGCACTGGTCACCTAATGGCGGCTCTCCACGCTGCTCGATCCCTGGCAGCCTCCCTGTTCAGTCCCTTAACCCTTAAGTCACACTTAATGACCTCGTCCCATGTCATTCTCGGTCTACCCCTCCCCCAATATTAACACCTCTCACCCTCTGTACCCAATTATCATCCCCCATCCTCTCCACACGTCCAAACCACCTCAGCCTACCTCTCCTCATCACAACACCAATACACTCCAGTCCCATCCTACCTCTCAACTCTTCCATCGTAAACCCAGCTCCCCCAGGCCTTGCACGGAGGAACGCACTGCACATCCACCTAATCATTGTCATTTCTGAATGTTTAAACCTGCGAATATCCTCTTCCTTTACTGCCCAGGTCTCACTACTAAACAGCATCACACTCTTAACATATGCTGCATACAAAGACCCCTTAGCACGTAAGGAGAGTCCTCTCAATGTCAGGAGAGGTAACAGCTCCCTGAACTTCTTCCAACCACTTCTCACCCTAGCAACCGAGCTAACTCCAGCCCCACCTCCAGCACATAACATGTCTCCCAAATAACGAAACTCCTCCACACACTCAAGAGACTCACCTGCAAGTTCAACCCTCTCACGCCTAACAATCTCCACCTGCTCTCCCCGACACGCTGCACACATGAAATCAGCATCATCTCGCAGTCTACCTCTAATACCACTACATCTCTTGTGTACCCATCTATCACAAACACTACACAAGATGGAATTACTTCCCACACCCATGTGGCAAACTGCACATGGCCACTCTCCCTCTCCTCTGATTGTACCGCCACCAACCCTAGATATCATCACTTTTGTTTTATCTGCATTTACCCTTAAGCTCTTGTACCCCATACCATCTCTCCACTTCTTAAATCTTTCCTCCGCCTCCTTTTCATTCTCTGCAATCAATACCAAATCATCAGCATACAACATCTCCCATGGGAGTCCATCTCTGAAGTCACGTGAGAGGGCTTCAAGCACCATGATAAACAACAAGGGACTCAAAACTGACCCCTGATGCACACCAACATTCACGGAAAACTCATCACTCAAAGCTCCATTCACTCTTACCTGGGTGCGAGCACCCATGTACATGGCCATAACTACCCTAACCAGCCACTCTTCCAACCCCAGCTCTCTCATTGCCCAATTCACCACCTCTCTAGGGACTCTGTCAAAGGCCCCCTCCAAATCAACAAAAACAAAATACTATTCCCTTCTCTTTCCAATACACTCCTCCCGAAGCTGTCGAGCGATGAACATGGCATCAGCGGTCCCCCCGCCCGGCACAAACCCAAACTGCATCTCATCAACATTCACTCTCTCCCCAATCATACCCTCTAGAACCCTCTCCATCACTTTCATTATCTGATCCAAGAGCCCTATACCTCTGCAATTTCCCCTTTCCAGGGCATCACCCTTTCCTTTGTACACATTTAAAATTACACTCTTCAGCCAATCATCTGGGACAAAACACTCATATATAATCATATTTATCAGGTCAGTGACTAACCTCACCCCAGTATCTCCTGAGGCCTTCAACATTTCGGCAGTCAACCCAGAAACACCTGCCGCCTTCCCAACCTGCATCCTGCCTATTGCCTGACTCACAGTAGCAGCGTCAATCAAAGGCCATGGGCCAAACACTGGATCAGCGGGCTCCAAACCTTCTCTATCGCAATCAAACTCCTCATTCAACAATCGGCTATAATGCTCCCTCCATGCATCTTTAATATCCTCACTGTTCACCACTACCCTTCCATCATCATTCTTCACACACTGCTCACCTACAATGTCCCGATTATCCCTCTTCACCTGATTTGCCACCCTAAAAATCATATTTTTCCTTTCTCCATAATTTAGATTATCAAGTAAAAGTCTTTGTGACTCAGACTTCGCCCTGTATACCTCTCTTCTAACCCTGCGCTTGGCAGTCAAGTACTCCTCTCTGTTACCACCCTTCTTCCATTCCCGGAAAAGCCTTCTTTTCTCCTTAACTGCAGCTTCTACACCCTCAACCCACCACCAAGTTACTTTATGTCTTGGTGGGCCTCTTGTCCAACCGCATATTGCATCGGTAACTCTCAAGAGGTTGTTCTTAAGGGCTCTATACTGTTCATTAACGCCTCTATATACGGCTTCCTGTTCAGCCACCACTCTCCTCATCTCACTATAAACGGCAGCCCTTACTGATTGGTTTCCCAGCTTCCATATTTTCCTCCTAGGTACATATGTCATCCTTCTCATCACTCGTTCCTTAAGCACCATGTCACAAGTCAACAGATTGTGCTGCAGCACACACTCCTCGCTTCCTATAACTTTAACATCCCTCACTAATCTCCTATCAACCCTCCTTACCAGAAAATAATCTATCTGACTACTATTTCCCCTGGACTCGTAAGTAATCAACCGGCAGATTCTTTTCCTAAAATGTGTGTTGCACACAATCATGTCCATAGCCTCCCCAAACTCGAGTATTCTTTCCCCTTCCGCATTCCTCACACCATATGCACATCCTCCATGGACTTCTTCATAACCTTGAGCTGCTTCACCCACATGACCATTTAAATCCCCTCCCAGAACCACCACCTCATCATCACCCATACCACTCACTACACGTATTAAATCATCCCAAAATCTATCCTCCTCTGCGTCATCCAATCCTACCTGTGGAGCATATGCCGATATAACTGAAATCAATTTCTGCCCGATCAAAATTTTCACTACTAATATCCTATCACTTACTCTCATAACATTCATGACATATTCCACCCATTTCTCTGCAACCAACACACCCATACCCCCATATCCGTCAGTTCCCCCCTGCCAAAACAACTTATAGTAGCAATCCTTCCCAACAATCTTTCTGGCTGATCCACCCCTGTACCGGACTTCCTGCAAACATGCCACATCCACCCACCTCCTACTGAATGCCTCAACGACTTCCCCTGCTCTTCCTCTCAAACTTCTCACATTCCACGAACCCACCCTAAACCCCCTGGGTGAATTACTGTCCTCAGGCTTGCTTTGGTGCTTGTTTTTGTAGTTCATAGTCGGTAAGATAAAGGGGGGTAAACATTCCAAAGGCCCGACCCATTGCACAGACCCAGGGCCAGGCAATGGATCTGGGACCCCTAGCCCACCAGCTTACCAGTGGCTGTGGTAGTGGCCTCGGGGCACCCTGCCAGGACAGCTGCAGGAACACCCTCCAAGCGCGGCTTGGCACTGCAACTGCCCCGCCATTATACACCCACTGATAGGGCAGCCTCCTGGGGCACTACTTTCAGGTTCGGGCCCCTCTCTATTGAGCGGAAGCGGCAGCCTGGGAACTGCAATGCCCTGTACTCTCTAGCACAGGTTCGAGCCCCATCTTGCCCCAGACCCATGATCTATGCCGGCGGAACCCCAGTCAAGCCTCCCCCCAAAGTCCGCCACTATGACAGGCAAATTAGGTGCATGTTTCTGCCACCTAATACAGCTGCTCTGATTCAACCAATGGACCAGGTGTTATTGTGGCTGTGAATAGACTGTATCGTTGGAGGTTCCTGAACAAGGTGATGGTGGTGCTAGAGGACGAGGATGCGGTCGAGGACACATGTGGGGAGCTGACCTTGGAGAATCTTTGGCGTTACGACCTGAAGTCTGCAATATTCAACTGGGTGAACGCGTGGAAGGAGGTCTCTGTGAAAACTCTCGAAAGCGATTGGTCTCATCTCCTGCAAGGAATTGAAGCCGAGCATGACTTTGAGGGGTTTGATGTGGATGATTTCCACAGTTGCCTTCGAACAGCAGGAGAGCATGTGGACATCAACAGCGAGTGAGATTGGCTGGATGACGACGGCGCCAATCCTGGTTATCAGACCATGTCTGATGAGGAGATCATCGCTGCTGCCTCTGCGGGCACAGAAGAGGACAACGGGACTGACAAGGACAAGGATGAGGACCCTGACTAGCAGCCCTCCGCAATTACTTCAATCCCTCATCTCAGTGTCCTCCATGGGTACCTGGAGGGCGTGCTGGAGTATGCTGAGCACCTGCATTGTGACAGGGAGTTGGTGCCACTCCACCTGGCGATGGAGTTGCGAAGAGTTTGGGACACTGTCATCCTCCGGCAGAATCGTCAGTCATATTGTCAGACCAGGATCAACTCCTTTCAAGCCTGCAACCCCCATGAGTGCCAACCCATTCTCACCACCACCACCACCACCACCACCACCACCACCACCTTGTTTCCCGCCTTCACCTTCAGACCCGCAACCAAGCACGTCGACAGCTGTTAAGACTCCGATGGAAGTAAGTCTGCGGCTGTCTTCTGAATCTTTTGAGGAGGGTAGGCCACCAACACCACACCGTACGTCACCGCTCATTGCCCACCTCCAGCAGGTTCAGGAGTAGGAGGAGGAGGAGGAGGAGGAGTTATTGGACATTTGCTAGGTGCAAATGTTTGCCACTACACCACATGGGACAACTCTACACCTGGTGGAAGTGTTTGGGTTAAGAAGCCTGTCTGTGGAATAATGGGTGGTAAGCACCCCAACCGAATGTTTTTCAGCAGGTAATTTTAGGTTTCTTTCATAGTTTCCTTGGTGTTAAAATCTTTTAAAGATAATCTTATGTACGTTTTGATGTCACAATATGGCAGAATGACCTGAAAACAGTGCCAAAAATATGAGGGGTACTGTAAATACAGTAGTGATTAGGTATGGTGTTTTTTTGGTTTTCACTTATTTTTGCATGGTTTTCTTGGTGTTGAAAATTATTTTGGATAATCATATGAATGTTTTTATATCAAAGTATGGCAGAATGACTGGAAAATATTGACAAAATAAGGAGGGGTACTGCATATACATTAGTGTTTAGGTATGGTGTTTTTTTTGTTTTCAATGTTTTTTTGCATGGTTTTCTTGGTGTTGCAAATTATTTTGGATAATCCTATGTATGTTTTGATGTCAAAATATGGCAGAATGACCTGAAAACACTGACAAAATAAGGAGGGGTACTGCACATACAGTAGTGTATAGGTAGAGTGTTGTTTTGGTTTTCAGTGATATTTCTGCATGGTTTTCTTTGGATATTCCTACATGTGTTTTGATGCCAAAATATGCCTGACTGACCGGAAAACACTACCAAATTAAGCACTGGTACTGTACAAATAGGTTAGGTATAGGCTGGAGGTGGGTATAGGTAGGGTCTGGGTATGGTAGGGGAATAGTGTTCATTATCCAAATGTTGCCACTACCCAGACATGCCTTAGGCTCTATTATGTCCGGAAAAATGAGGGATTACTGTACTTGGTTTTCATTATCACCGAGAGATCAAAATCCACACTCCTGCCATTATAGTGAACTGTTTGGCTCAAAAACATTATCAAGTGCCTAAGCTGGGCCAAGCCTGAGACTCACCAATAGTGGCCCACCACATCAGCCCATGACATCATCACAGGAGTGAGCTGTTTTCACTGGCGAAGGCAAGGATCTTTTAGCCATAAACATCAAAAATTCATAATGAAATCGCGATCCTGAGGTAAAAAATATTGATACAGGTGTCACTCAACCTTACGTTTTCCTTCTTTTTCAGGGTACCTGGCTAAAGAAAACGAACCATGGAAGGGTTAACTAATTCAAGCCACTTTAAATTATGTATTTATTTCATTTATTTGGTAAGAATTTATGTGTAGTACAAGTCTACATTGGTTTTCACACAATAATATAGGCGTTTATAAGCACTGTTCACTCACCCAAAACCCCAGTATATGGCACCTTCCTTTACGACATTACCACCTCATCACTACTGTTTGTTTCTACCTCTAGCTTCTTAGTTTCTTTGTCCTCCACCTCATGAATCACTTCACTGTGAATTTCGTCATTGGAGAGACCGTGGGGCAACACAGCTTTACTGGCTAGGTTACTGCTAACAGGTGAACTGCCCAGTGTGGGGAGGAGGGTGGGGGAAGGGAGGGTTAAGTGGGACCAGGCAGTATCCCTGCTTGACAGTAGGTAGAGGAAGGTCTCTCACATATGCCTACCAAAAATCACCCGCGAATGTTGAAAAATGTGCACACAATGGGCCTTGTAATTGCGTGACGTACAATGAACGTCATTGAGTCTGTCCGCAGAAAAAAGTAGCGATGTGCATCGTACGTCGTTGGGACTCGGCGGGTTAAATAAGTGCTATGCATGTCTGGTAGGGAGGTAGGTAGGTGGTTTTCTGATTTAGGTTAGGTTAGGTTAGGGTCAGGAATGACCGGTGCTGGAGCTTCAGGGCCCAGTATCCGGACATGACCACTTTCCGGACACGCCTTTGGCTCTATTAAGTCGGATAGTGGGGAGATTACTTGATAATAATAAAAAGTGAATAGGCAAATACGTAAAATTAGCACGGAACCCCAACCTCCCATCAACGTAGTTCTGACTGTGGCTGCATTATGTAAACCAGGTTGCGCTTCCATACTACACGTACAGTACTCCATGCATCTACCCACTCCACAAAAAAATGGACTATATATCCACATCAGCAGCTGATGGTAACTGAAAGTAGCCATCTGGCACAAATCTAGGTGTGATGGACCAAAAACACTCATTATCAGGCGGAAAACAGCCAATGTGAGCACCTTTACTATCACTGGGCTTATTTTAACCACTTTTCTGTGCCAATGGGGGCACAAAAGCTGACGAAGGCTCCGGCACACAATGGGTTAAGAAAGATAAAATAAATGTGAAATCTGTGGTACAGTCAACCTCTGCTATTTACGGGTCTGCCAGCCACAGGTTCGCAGATTCCCGAATTTTTCTGAGAAGTTATTTAACCCACCCACTAGTCCCCCTGACGTACGATGCACGTCACAACTTTTTTTTCACGCTGAGACCCACCGACGTCCATTGTACGTCAGTCAATTGCAAGGTTTGTCGTTTGCACATTTTTCAAGATTCGCAAGTGATTTTTGGTAGGCATACGTGGGAGACTTTCCTCTACCCCCAGCCAGGTGACACCACTGCCAGACCCGGGGATAGGGGTGGGTGGGGGTGGGGATTTTCTCGCAACTCACCTGTTACTAGTGACCTGGCCAGTAAAGACACGTAGCACCACGGTCTCTCTGACCACGAAATTCAAGGCGAAAATGATTCCTGATGTGGAGGACAAAGAGTATGTGGCACCAGAGTTAGTAATGAACAGAAGTAATGAGCAGGTAACATTGCTAAGTTAGGTGCAATATGCTGATGTATTTGGTAAGGGAACAATGCTTATATCGCCTATACTATTGTGTGAAAAGCAATATACTCTTGTACTACATATAAATTCGTACCAAATACTGTAAATAAATATCTACATGGCTGTGTGGTTTTGGTCAAGTTTCCCTTGCAAAGGGAGCGTATTTTATGGAGCCTGGCATGATAAAAAACGGTAGTCAGGTGAGGGATCTCTTACTTGTTTAGAATATTTTTCACTTCAGGTGAGCACTTTCTTACTGAATTATCAATGTTTCTCACCAAAAGCGAAGGTTTGAGCCAAAAAACGACAAGCTGAAAATCGGTCGGGTTCTGCGAGTGGGTTGGGTAAAAAAGCGGTCAGGACTGGGCGGGTTAAAAAATTCACAAGATATCTCCTGCTTTTCCACCTGTTCCTAGTGGTTCATAAGTAATTTTTTTTCATGTTTTCCATGAGAAATACCATCCTATACAGTTAAATTGTGCAGGTTACCCTGTATATGTATGTGCTGTTCAGCACAGGGCATCAGCACTCTACAGCACTAGGTATTTCACAACAAAAATCTCCCTTCTTTTCTTGCAATGAAAGCTTGCTTGTGATTGGCTCCTCGGGTAACGTCCTTTGTTTTCTGCCTATGTATTTTTTTTCTCCCTATCCTATTAGCTGTTCAAAGAGGAGACAATCATATGCATCCACACTCACTCACTCTGTTAATCTCATGGGTTGTGAATCCATGTGTGTTCTGCCTGTTATTACGGCTTCGTTGCTCAACTCCATTCTTTATCCCTGTGAAAAAAATGGGTCCCATGCATGCTGCTAAGGGTGCATCTGCTGCTACGGGGCCTAAGCAGCATAAGAAAGCGATGCTGCTGGACGATAAAGTAACTTGCTGAACATGGTGCATGAGTGGCAGTTGTTTGCAGTTGTCGGCCAACCTGTGTACTATCCTGTACATGTACTGTACTGTCTTTTTAGTAAGTATTAATGTGCCGTAAAATGGATTTATAGGTCTCACAGTGGTTCTGTAGGTAATGGGAAGAGATAAAACAGTAAAACTGGGGGGGAGGGGGAGGTCAACTGCACAGCAGTTTTTTAAAATCAACTCTTAATACATTTCTTAACCATTTAAGAAAATAAGCCATTTTCATCCAATGACTAAAATCATAAATGTTAATAATTTTCTGTGCTACAATGAATCCCTTTGTTTCATTAAACACATTTTTTCTTGTGCAGTCTTTTTGTGCAAAGTAATTAGCAAATGCATAAGGCCATTTGTGAAATTAAGCATTTCTGACATTATAATATGATGGGTTTAATGTGTCAAAAACTGCTTATTTAAATCTTGTTTTAAATCATGCCAACACTGTTAGCTGGTATCCTTCTCTCTATCCTACACTACTTTAATTCAGATTATACATTCTCTCTCTCTCTCTCTCTTCTTCCACCTTGCTCACATACACTTTTAGTCAAGCTCTTACTCTCCATGGCCAAACCATACCAGAGTACTCCTCCTAACATAGCACTGAACATTACAAATTTGAGCTGGCAGATGGCAGCATAAGCAATAATACAACTACCTTGGGAGAGTGTAGCAGGGTCAATATCCTCAGGTATCCCCAAGATAATATTCTCATCATTTGGGTCAAGAGTGAGGACGGTGGGTTCAGGGATGTTGCTCATGTTCTCTGGATCCCAGATAATACAGTCTTCCCAGTGCCCATACACTAACTCTTCATTCTCCACAGGAAATATGGAATACCAGGTGTCGTCTATGCTGCTCTTCCTGAAAATTGTGAGAACTATGTTGGATTTCAAAGGAAATGGTCAAATGTCATGTTAGTGTAAATGAATTCAACAATAAAAATTTTCCTGGCACACAGGAAATAATATCCATATTTTTTCAAAATTTCCTCACCCACACATGAAAAATTAATGGAATATGAGCACGTGGAGTCACAGGAAGAGAAAGACTGACAATACGGAAGTGAAGGAGTGTTGTGGTGTGGATATGGATGTGATAGGTAGCATTAGGAGAAACACATTAACCCCTTAACTGAGAGAGTGTCGGAGGTGCGCCGTGCCCATTCTGCGGGGCAAATCCGCGCTCCGACTAGAGAGAGAGAGAGATAACGTTTTTGAAGGCTCCAACATGCTTGCATGTGTCGGCCTTGGTCACCTAATGGCGGCTCTCCACGCTGCTCGATCTCTGGCAGCCTCCCTATTCAGTCCCTTAACCCTTAAGTCACATTTAATGACCTCGTCCCATGTCTTTCTCGGTCTACCCCTCCCAACCCCTCCTCCAATATTAACACTTCTCACCCTCTGCACCCAATTATCATCCTCCATCCTCTCCACATGTCCAAACCACCTCAGCCTACCTCTCCTCATCACAACACCAATACACTCCAGTCCCATCCTACCTCTCAACTCTTCTATCGTAAACCCAGCCCCCCCAGGCCTTGCACGCAGGGACGCACTGCACATCCACCTAATCATTGTCATTTCTGTACGTTTAAACCTGCGAATATC
>JAGKTI010002311.1:9696-51939 GCA_018397915.1 Birgus latro | reverse complement strand
ATATATATATATATATATATATATATATATATATATATATATACAGTAGGCGCGGAAAGTGTTGACGCCATCTTAAAAAAAGAAAACATTCTTGTGGTTAGCAAGGAGAAACAAATAAATTAACACTCACCATTGAATTTAGTATTTACTGGCATTCCCCTTCACCTTTATTATCTTCTTAAGGCGTCTGGGGAGACTGATGGCGTAGTTTTGCAGAACAGACGGACTAAAACTGCTCCATAGCTGCAGCCTCAAGTTTAGGCAAAGATGATGTGTCCATACTACGCAGCTGCCGCTTCATGTGCGCCCATAAATTCTCAATGGGATTGATATCTGGGCTGTTTCCGGGCCAATCTCGAATAAAGGGAACCTCACAGTCTGTTAGCCACTGTTTCACTGACTTTGCAACATGTGCAGGGGCAGAATCTTGCATAAATACTCTTGCCTTGGTTTTATCAAAAGAGTCACTTAAAACATCACATAAGAGCTCCAAATAATTGTTCTGGTTCACTTTTTCATTTGCAGGTAGAATTACCAACCTACCAACACCATAATATGTAAAGCAGCCCCAAGCCATGAGTGAGGCTGGGTATTTAACAAACTTGGAAGTGTACTTAGGATCCAGGGGGTCACTGCCTGGTTTGCGGTACACTCGTGATGAAGGGGTACCAGTGACAGTAAATGTTGACTCATCACTCCAAAGCACAGTTTTCCATTGCTCCTCACTCCAGGCAAGATATTTCTTACAAAAATTTACTCTCTTTTTCTTCTGAAGTGCAGTTAGCAGTGGTTTTTTACGAGCACAAAAACTCCTGTAGCCCAGATCGTCATGCAACAGCTGCTGCACACTTCTGACAGACACATCTGCCAGCAACTGTGGGTTCTTTTCTTTTAAATCCCGTGCTGTTAGCCTTGGATCCTTGCTAACTTGCCTTGAGATCAGCTGACGGGTCCTGAAGGTTGTCTTACGAGGTCTCCCAGGCTTGGGAAGTGGAGTGGGAGGAATGGCCTCCCCACTGTCCTTGAACCGCTTCACCAGTCTCTGCACTGTCCTCAGTCTAACACCATCTGATTTGCAATAAATGGGAGTTTGTGGCCAGCTTTGTATAAAGTAATCACTTCCACACGTTTGTCCTTGCTTGTGGTTACTTTAGGCATGATGAGAATGTGGTAGGTAACCAAATAACTGTGTTATTTGAGTCAAAACATGCCCTCGTGATGCATCACACACAGAGACAATCCTCCTCCTGTGGCTGCCCAAACATTACTGAGCCTGCTCCTGTGGTGCCAAACCTATCAAGCAGGGTTGCCAGCTCCCGTTGAAAAAGCGTCAGCTCATTTCGCATCACAAGGGAGGGTAGTATTGACCCTACTTCACTTAATGTGAAAAAGAATGACGTCGGCAAAAAAAACGTCAGTACTTTCCGCGCCTACTGTATCTCTACCCAGTGGTTTAGGCTGTATGGTAGAGACTGTATGTAGGGTGAGAAGTGCTTGTGAGTGTAATTGTTGTGTTGTAGTGGCTCTGGATGTGTGTGTAGTCTGTGAACCAAGTGTAATCAGCCTGCCTTAAGCCCACTGGGTGCAAGCATACTAGTTTGCGACACTGGTTCAACCACAGCACCCCTTGTGTTTGCCAAAATGGTCAGTGGCTTGGTGAATGCTTCACAAAGTTTTTATAACTCCGAAGGGAGGTGAACCCATGTCCACCAGCATGTGAGACACACACACTGCCACTGTACCACAGAGGCTCCATATATACATATACAGTATATTACCGACCAGGTGAAGCCAGGAATCTGGGAGCTTGAATTGTGAATGGATAGGACTGTGGCTCACTCCACTGGGGAAATTTCAGCTAGAATCTTAATCTATCAAGCTTTTTGGGGTCCTCTGAACCTTACATCACCCTGTCGCTGGGTGAGTAAAGAAGGTTTGGTTGATGATGACAGTGATATACAGTAGAAACTCTTTGGTCTGGACCCCTTCAGTCTGGATTTTGGTTAATATGGACAAAAATTTAAATAAATGAATTCCAAAAATATGTTTAAAATAATTCTAAAATCATTACAAACACGGCAGAAAGTGATCATCATCTGTTTGGGTTCAGATCACACTAGGACACAACAAGGGCACCTTTCTTTAAATACGCATAAGTATTCGTACCATCAACATCACCCACCAGATTTGCCATGACTGATCGGCTTACGTCCTGGTACCTGTCCTGGGTATATACCCATATACTCAGTCCTTTCTCGTGTCTCACCGAGTTCTACCTGCGCTGTGCAGCAAGATTTTCTTTTGTGTCTGAGTGTTGAGCAAGGACATTGACTCTTTGTCATGCTGTGTGATCAGCCACAGCCACCCAGAAAGCAGCGCATCTTCCCAGAAGTAAGAGATAGTAAAGAGTTAGAGCAGGGAAAGAGGTAGGCAGAAATGGCGAAAAAGCACTGCGTGAATGAAAGCACCATCGGATTCGACTTGGTTGATGAAGAAGGAAGTGCAGGAGCAGCAACATCTCAACAATGACAACAACAACACTGGGGGCAGGGGGAGAGTGCCAGGGAGCTACGCATCAACAACACAAGGGTATCTAGCCTAATTTTTGTTTTTGTTAAAGTTACTTTAATATCATTCATGTTCTTAAATACAACAGTTATTCACCCTCATCTTAAATGTCAGGACCAACTTGCCTAGCCCCGGGCTCCTACGCCCCTCATGCGGCAACGTAGGATTGGATGATGGATGGATGGATATCTCTTTCAGTGTTTTACCTGATGGTGGGTTTAAGTACGGGGTACTTTATGTAGGGTAGGGTGGTAAGAGGGGGGTAAATGTGAGGGTTTGGAAAGTCATCAGAACACACTGTACCATTATACTCGTACATGCAAACACACTGTATGAGTAACACATGTTTGAGTAGCACAGTTCTTGTCCAATCCCTATTGCCTGCATAACTCGATGACTGACTGTACCCCTCGTGTGCACGTTAATGTGAGATTTTATTGTTCTCTTGTGCTATGAGCTCTAAAAACTTAAATAATGACTCCCAATCACACCCTTACCTCTGCAGGTGCAGTGCCTGCCAAGCATGCTCACATATCTATTATTTTAGTCCCACTGTATCTTGCCCCACTGTATTTGGCATGTATTTTTTTTTTTTATTTAGGTTCTTTATTTGCCATTCAGTACAAGCCCCAACACTCTGGGGAACAATGTCCCTGAAGGCCAAGCAGGGAAGGGTGAGGGAAAAAAAAAATCAGTATCTCATGGCATAGAAGGTATAGAAATAATTATCATGACAAGCACAATAATGAACAAAGACATACAATGGCATATACATGGTATAAAGTTGTTACAGTAATTATCATTACATGTTTTGAGATGAGTAAAGTGGTACACAGATACTGAACACACATATGTACATAAGTATGCAGAGAGAGAGGCACATATGCACACATACATGTATGTATAAGGTATATCTATAAATATAAAGTATGAATATATTCACGCAAATGTAGCCATAGACGTACTGCTTGTACAAGATTGGTACGCATGTATAAAGATACGGATATGTGAACAGGTGTGCACACATACATATGCAACATGCACATATATGATATATTCATATATGCATGGACAGGAAGACATATATAAATTTACACCCTAAGTACAGTCGTGGTCATAAATAATCACCCATCCTTCCGTACTCCATGCCTCAGGCATTCTCCTTTATGTGCAGCAAGTCACAATGGAGTAGGAGGGGCTGAGAGGGAGGGGCCAGAGAGAGAGAGGGGAAGGTGGGTGGGGGTGTGAGTGATGGTGTGGGGGTGGAGTGAGGGAGGGGAGGGAGAATGAAATGCGAAGTGGTGGTCACATTATTAGTAAATTTTCTTTCATTTAGGACATCATATAAAGGAGTTGATGTCCTTCTTCTGTCTTTCTTGCCTTCATTCTTTCCTCGTCCTTCTGCCTGTGGGTGACTCTACACTGAGTGACAAGCCAAATGGTTTCCTGTTTACCAGGAAACCATTTACTATGCTGGGTGGTAACCATATATTCAAATTTTGGCACCTGGTGGTTTAGTGGGTAATTATGGTGCTCCAATCGGACTGAGCCGGTGAAGGTTTATATCCAAGGAGTGGTTGGGGTTTATTGCTCACGTAATGCCATTCAGGGATGAGTGAGGCTGGTCACTCTCATCTTAAATGTCAGGACCAACTTGCCTAGCCCTGGGCTCCTACGCTCCTCTGTGGGGCGACATAGGATTGGATAATGAATGAATTAATGATATTCAGTAGATAATGCTGCATTACACCTTGTCTTCAGAGTCAGATAACAGGCTTTAGAAAGGTGGTGATATCAAGGGCTGACTTGTGAGAGACATATACTGACCTGACAGATCAAACATGTAGAGGTGTGTGGATGTAGGAGGACTACTGGGCCTTGATAACGGGCTGTAAAGCCTATGCCCAGAGTTGGTCAAAAAAAAAAAAAAAAAAAAAAAAAAAAAAAAAAAAAAAAAAAAAAACATTAGTGCAAAGCCATCAAAACTGTGTGGGCCCAGACTGTCAACACGTGGTAGCCAGAGAACGAGAAGACAAAGGTCCGCCTCCTCCAGCACACCACTGACGAGTGGGAGCTATTCAGATGAAACCAGCAAACCATAAATTGTTTCCTCGGTGCCGTGCAGACTGTGAGTGGTTATTGGGGCAGGAGGCCACTGGACTACTTACCAAGGCTTTTCCACATTGCACTGGCTTAACCAATGTTGGTAAACACTGACATAGATATATTTTGGGAGTTTGGGTAGGATTTTGTTTCATTTTCCTTCTAACATTTTATGAGAGATACCGTTATAACATTCATCCACGTACACAGACATCAAATTTATTTACCTATTATGCACAAGTACTTTAAATAGCCTTTTCATATAGAGATGCCACAAAGTAGTTGACATGATCGTGACTGTAAAGAGGGAGTGTATACCAAGAGGATGATCATATTTACTGTGGGCACAGCCATGTCAAATTAAGTTGCATATGATAACTAGTTGCAAAAATTAATTACATGTATGGGTAAAGGACGTTTCTTACACAAGCATTATGGAAGTCAAAGCCATCCAGATTCCATTCAGCGTCCCAAGCAAAATAAACGGATAAACATAAATATCTGGCTCCGTACTAATGTTTGCTCTGTCACATCGGTATATTTCTCTCACGACCCAGCTCTTGATATCAGCACCTATCTAAAGCTTCTTATCTGACGCCGCTATACATGGTGTAATCCAACATTATCTACTGAATATTAACTCCTTTATGTCATGCCCTGAATTGAGGAAAATACACAAATAATGTGACCACCAGTTTGCATTTAATTCTCCCTCCCTTAAGTACCCTCCCTCACTCATCTCAGCACAATCACACATCCCTCCACCACCCACCTTCCCTTCTCTCTCTGGCTCCTCCCTCTCAGCCCCTCTTACTCTACTGTGACTTGCTGCGCATAAAGAGCCAGCCTGAGGGACGGAGTACAGGAGGATGGGTGATTATTTATGACCACGGCTGTACATACATATACATAGTCACATACACAGGTACAGAATTTCCTCGTTTTTCAACGCATTTTACTTCAATGCCTCATTTTTCACGCTAGGAAAAAGTTTCCAAGTTGTTTCACACTTCGCTTGTTTCTCCCCACTTCGATGCTCTCAGCCGGCAGCCGACACTCAGCAGATGACTCATATCGATGCTCATTTGTCACCTAGTGACTAGCCCATCCACCCTCAACACACCGGTTTTGGAACAATTCGCCATCACAACGATAACATGATAATTCGCCGTCATTAATGACGACAGCTATGGGTGATGCTAGAATATAATTCAGAGGCAACTACAGCGAGAAAGAAACAAGTTAATTAGTGACTACACATGCAACCAATAAATAATATCCAAAGCCTATGCTGCTGAACATAGACTTGATGGATCCCCCTGAAATATAGTTATTAAAGTATTGGTTAATTAATAAGTATATTTATAGAATGAAGGGGAATCGTCCAGGGTGCGAATTGTCCTGACGGGGAATTGTCCGTGTTTTGATGGGGAATTGCCTGACAGCGAATTGTCTCAGAACCAACACACCTTCATGTGACACTGAACCCAATCTTCACTTTATTTCTGATAAGGATTTTTGGTGTTGCAGCTCTTTATAACAGTTTTAATGTCTTTTCAGGTACATGTTTATTGTATTATGCTGTTTCAGCACTAGTAAATGCTCTTCATTTAATTTTGGATAGGGCCTATTTGGTGTTATAATACTTTTTGATAGGGTAGGTACATGTCCCACCAGAACATTCCTCTATTTTTCCCATTGATTCTTAACTTCACACTTCAACGTTTCATCTGTGCGCTGGTTCTGGTGGAACATCCAACCAGCGAAAAATGAGGAAATACTGTAGATAGACAAAAACAATATGCATTATAAAATTACCTCTTGATTCAAATTCCCACCACAAGGACAATACATGCACATGTACCTGATGTGTGCATGTGTGGACAATACACACACACACACACACAGGTCGCCGACGTGGACAGACGTCCTCCTGGACCGCAGGGAAATAATCGTGGAATCAGCAGCGAAAGGAAACCAGCCTATTGTGATTATGGAAATGAGTGCGTGAGTGGTGGACCCGTTGGACATTAGTTAAAAAAAAACGGGCTTTGGGATAAAGAAAGCAAGATACAGTATAGAAAAGTTTCCATGGTTGCATCATGGTGGAAAGGGACAGCGGTTTGTTTACGTCTGGCGAAAGTGAATTTGTGGGTTTCTCCGATGAAGATGCGAGAATTGGAAGTTCAAAATTGTATCAAACATGAGTAGCAGGAGCAGAAAAAACGGCGGAGAAGAATGTCCAGGAATTGAAGAAGGTATGGGTAGTAATTAGGGAGCTGCAGGAGAGGACCTTACAACAGGAGAGAGAGATCAAGGGTTTACAGAACGAGCTGGAAAAAGTTTACACACGCAGTGCAGAACAGGAAAGAGAAGTCACGGAATTAAAAGTCAGTAACGAATCTGCCACAAATGAAATAGAACACCTCAAGAGGGAAAACAGGAGGTTGGAAGAAGAAAGAGACAGAATGAAAAGTAAATTAGACGAGTATGATTCAAAATCAAGGATGCAAGATGAACATATTAAGGAAATCAAGGAGCAACAAAAGGGGTGGAAGAAAATTCAGGAAGAAGGGAATGTAAATTTGAAAGAGATTATTGAACAACAAAGCAAGGAAAAGGTGGAGAAAGAAGTGGTTAGGGTATTGAAAAGTAGAGAAGCTCTAGTCAGGGATGTAGCAGATAAGAAAAAATGTGTAATTATTTTAGGGGTAAAAGAAAAGCGTATCACGATAAGATCTGAAAGAGAAAGAGAAGAACTGAGTAAAGTTAAAGAAATATTATCAGTAGTCATGGAGGATAACAATGAAGCCCTAGAAGAGATTGAAGAAGTGTTTAGGTTAGGTAAGTATGAGGAAGGAGGGGCAAGGCCATTGAAGGTGAAGTTTAAGTCCCAGGCAATAGTAAATGAAATCATGAATAGGACATGGAAATTAGCAGACAAAGAGGGGTTCGAAAATGTCTGGTTAAGGAGAGATGCAAATGAGGAAGAAAGAGCTAAAATAAAGGAGTTAGTAAAGGAAGCTAAGGACAGAGAAGGAGAAGACAGTGTTTTATTGGAGAGTTATGGACCAGAAATTGAGGAAGTGGTACCGACAGAGAGGAGGAGAAAAGACTGTATAAGTAATAACGAAAAAAGTTTGAAAGTGGCGTACACTAATGTTGATGGATTAATATTGGCAATGTTAGAAATCAACGATTTCTTAAGGGTACAAGAACCTGATGTTATGTGCTTTGTAGAGACCAAGTTAAGGGAGAATATTGATATCCATATGGGAGATGGCAAATACAAATTGTGGAGAAGAGACAGAAAAGATAAAATGGGAGGAGGACTGATGATAGCAGTGAAGAATAACTTCGATATAGATTCTGTGGAAATGGGAGAGGGTAGGGCTGAAGTGATAAACATGAAATTAGAAACTGGAGAGAACTGTAAGAGAGACACAGCAGTAGTATATGTTCCACCTAAGACAAGAGCATGGACTGATGATGAATACCAGGAGATGTTGCCAGACATGGTTAGTTACCTACAGAAAGTGATTGAGAAAAGCAGCAATATAATTCTAATGGGTGATTTTAATTGTAAAGAGGTGAACTGGGAGGAATGGGACTCAGGAGGCAGCGAAGATTCATGGGGCACTATATTGTTAAACATTGTGATGAATAATGTAATGACGCAGTGGGTCAAAGAAGAGACAAGATTCCGAGGTGATGACACCCCAGCAAGATTAGATTTACTGCTAACCAAAGAACCTGACGTAATTGAATCCTTGAAATATATGTGTCCTATAGGAAAAAGTGATCACGTGGTCATTGAGTTCCAGATGATAATAGGGAACGTGGTGCCAAGAGATAAGCTCCATAGGCAGGGAAGATACAACTTTGGGAAAGCAAACTTTACGGAATTGAGTAAACTTTGTTGAAAATGCAGATTGGAGAAAATTCAGAGAAACAAGAGAGATTCAGAGGAAGTGGGATATCTTTCTAGACCTCTATAATTCAGGAATGGATAAATATGTTCCAAGAGTAAGTGGGAAAGAACACAGGAAAAAGGACTGGTTTAATAGAAGGTGTATTATAGCAAAAAAAGAGAGGAACATGGCATGGAACAAATGGAGAAAGAGAGGTAATAACAGAACAAAGGAAGAATATAAAAGAACTAGAAATGAATATACAAGAATTCGTAGAGAGGAAAAAAGGAACTTTGAAAAAGGTATAATCGACAAATGTAAGGATGAACCCAAATTGTTTTATAGATTTGTTAATGGCAAATTGAAACAAAAGGAAGGAATCACCAAACTGAAAGTAGAAGGAGAGGTCTATAATCATGCGGCAATGCAAGCTGAAATAATGAACAAACGTTTCCAATCAGTTTTTACTAATGAACGGGAGTTTGTGGAGGGGGAGGGAGTGACTAGGAGTGTAGTGATAAAAGATATAAAAGTGGAAGTGCAGGAAGTGTACAAACTACTGGAAACTCAAGATGTAAGGAAAGCCCCAGGACCAGATGGAATTTCAAACTGGGTACTGAAGGAATGCAGAGACCAACTGCCAGATAAGATTCACAGTTTAATTGTGTGTTCGCTGGAAGAAGGGAAAGTGCCTCGGGAATGGAAGAGAGCAAATGTGGTACCAATTTATAAGGGAGGAAACAAGGAAGAACCCCTGAACTATAGACCAGTGTCCCTAACCAGCATGGTTGCAAAATTGTGCGAGAAGGTTCTGAAAGATAGGTGGATAAAATATCTGGAAGAGATGAATATTTTGACTGAAAGTCAATTTGGATTTAGAAGTGGAAGGTCGTGTTTCCAACCTGTTGAGCTTTTACTCAAGAGCGACTGATGTGCTGCAGGAGAGAGACGGTTGGGTGGATTGTGTATATTTAGATTTGGAGAAGGCCTTTGACAAGGTACCCCATAAGAGACTAATGTGGAAACTAGAGCATATAGGAGGACTGAAGGGTAACCTCCTGGAATGGATGAAAGACTTTTTGAGAGACAGACAAATGAGGACAGTAATAAAGGACAGGATGTCTGGATGGAGAGAAGTAACAAGTGGTGTCCCACAGGGCTCGGTGTTGGTGCCAGTAATGTTCCTGATTTACATAAATGATATGGTAGATGGAGTAAACAGTTATGCAAGTCTGTTTGCTGATGATGCCAAGATCTTGAGGAAGGTAGAGGTTGAAGAGGACTGTAAAATGCTGCAGGAGGATCTGGATAGGATACATGACTGGAGCCGGATGTGGGAAATGAAATTCAACGCAAAAAAATGTAAAATATTGGAAATGGGTAAAAGCACCAAGAGACCATCACTGAACTATATGATGGGTAATGAACCAATCACAAAAGCGAGAGAAAAGAAAGATTTAGGAGTGCTGATCCAGGATAGTTTGTCACCTGAAAAACACATCAACAAGATAGTTAGAGAGACATATAAACTCTTGACCAACATAAGAGTGGCATTCCATTACATGAATGAAGAGATGATGAAAAAACTGATAGTGGCCATGATCCGCCCCAGGTTAGAATATGCAGCAGCAGTGTGGTCCCCACACAAAAAGAAAGATATAAACAAGACTGAAAGAATACAAAGAACAGCAACCAAGATGGTCCCCAGTTTGGCAGATCTGTCATATAGTGAGAGGCTAGAAAGGCTGGATTTGCCATCCTTAGAGGAAAGGAGAGAGAGGGGTGACATGATTGCAGTGTTCAGGACCATGATGGAGTAGATAAAATTGATAGAGAAGATCTGTTTTTATGGGATAAGAGAGCAACAAGAGGAACTGAAGAAGCCGCGCTGCTTGAAGGACATCAAGAAATATAGTTTTCCATATAGATGCATAGACCTGTGGAATAGACTGGACAAAGAGATCGTCCAGTCTAAAAACTTAAATGAGTTTAAAGCTAAATCTGACTTATTGAGAAACAGAGACGGGACCCCACGAGCGTAGCTCATTTCCTGTATATCACAATTAGGTAAATACACACACACACACACACACACACACACACACACACACCGCTCGGTGGCGCAGTGGTAGCGTTCTCGCTTGTCATCTGGTAGACGGGAGTTCGCGCCTCGCTCAGGTTGCGAAAAGTTTCACTGATGAAGTGGGTGGTTACTGTCCCCCTTGAGCAAGGGGATGGGTGTGTGTGTGTGTGTGAAGGTCACAGCCTTGCCCATAGATCGGACTATATGAGCTCTCAGCTCCCTTCCGGGAGGGTAAAAGCTGACGATCACTACCATCAAGTGATCCTGACCGACCCGGTGAGTTACACACACACACACACACACACACACACACACACACACACACACACACACACACACACACACATTTCAACTGAAAGTCAGTTTGGATTCAGAAGTGAAAGGTCATGTGTTTCCAATTTGTTGAGATTTTACTCAAGAGCGACTGACATGCCACAGTAGAGAGACGGTTGGGTGGATTGTGTGTACATTATTTAGATTGGTACCCCATAAGAGACTAATGTGGAAATTAGAGAAAATAGGAGGACTGAAGGGAAACCTCTTGGAATGGATGAGAGACTTTTTCAGAGACAGACAAATGAGTACAGTAATAAAGGACAGGACATCTGGATGGAGGGAAGTAACAAGTGGTGTCCCACAGGGCTTGGTGTTGGTGCCGGTAATGTTCATGATTTATGTAAATGACAAGGTAAATGGAGTGAACAGTTATGCAAGTCTGTTTGCTGATGATGCAAAGATCTTGAGGAAGGTAGAGGTTGAGGAGGACTGTAAGATGCTGCAAGAGGATCTGGATAGGATACATGATTGGAGTCGGATGTGGGAAATGAAATTCAATGCAAAACAATGTAAAATACTGGAAATGGGTAAAAGCACCAAGAGGCCATCACTGAATTATTTGATGGGTAATGAACCAATTACAAAAGCAAGGGAAGAGAAAGATTTGGGAGTGGTGGTGTCCAGGATAGTTTGTCACCTGAAAAACATATTAACAAGATAGTTTGAGAGAAAAACTCTTGACCGATACAAGAGCAGCATTTCATTACATGGATGAGGAGATGATGAAAAAATTGATAGTTGCCATGACCCATTCCAGATTAGAATATGCAGCAGTAGTGTGGTCCCCACACAAAAATAAAGATATAAAGAAGATTGAGAGAATACAACGAACAGCAACCAAGATGGTCCCTAGCCTGACAGATCTGTCGTACAGAAAGAGGCTCGAAAGGCTGGATTTGCCTTCCTTAGAGGAAAGGAGAGTGAGGGGTGACATGATTGCAGTGTTCAGGACCATGAGGGGAGTAGATAAAATTGACAGAGAAGTTCTGTTGGTATGGTATGAGAGAGTAACAAGAGGACACGGAATTAAACTGAAGAAGCCAAGCTGCTTGAAGGATGTCAAGAAATACAGTTTTCCTTATAGATGCATTGACGTGTGGAATAGCCTGGACAAAGAAATCATCCAGTCAAAAAACTTTAACAGTTTAAAGCAAAATCTGACTTACTGAGAAGCAGAGATGAGACCGCACGAGTGTAGCTCATTTCCTGTATATCACAATTAGGTAAATACACACACACTCACAACATGCATGCATACACACACATACACACATGCCCATACACACAGGCTTGCATACATGTGATATATATATGCACACATACACAGATATACATATATAAGCATATA
The DNA here is from genome assembly GCA_018397915.1 of Birgus latro. Taxonomy (NCBI): domain Eukaryota; kingdom Metazoa; phylum Arthropoda; class Malacostraca; order Decapoda; family Coenobitidae; genus Birgus; species Birgus latro. Next base: position 39,590 of record JAGKTI010002311.1, on the reverse strand, counting down.
TACACATATACATGTACACATACACATACATATACATATACAGTGAACTTCCGATAATCCGGCATCTGATGGTTCAAAATTTTCAGTCCAGGGTCATTTTTAGCTTTTTTGGGGTAAAAAATTGAGAAAAATTGGGAAACAAAGAAAACTACTGAAAAATAGCAGAAAGTGGTGTGCTGAACTATCCAATTTCGCACCCACACCAACATTCAGGAGGTCCCGGATGTTCATCCAGCCGGTTGTCCATATAATTTTTTAACTATAATAATTTATTATCATTTTTTTGGGTGTGTTTTGAACATTTTCAGGTACCTGTCTGATAGTCCAGAAAATCTGATAATCTGGAAGGTCCATGGGGTACTGCATTCCAGATTAAAAGACGTTTACTGTATACACATACATACATAAATATATATATATATATATCAAAATGTCCCATCATTGCCTAGTGCCAAGGCATTACAATGAAAGTCGGGGTGGAGGGCGAGAATGTCTTCAAGTACATCAAGATGTGTGATGAAGTAGGTACACAAAGCAGAAAACAAGAGTCCAGGGGGGTCTGATGGGGGCAATAACTGGATAGTTAACGATAAGATGGGATAATGCTTCATCCATGGGATTGTGAGAGTTTACATGGCCTGCTGGTGGTCGGTTGTCCAGTGATTTCCCCTAGGGAGCAATACCCCAGACGAATGCGGGCGATGGCCACATTACAGCGACGGGTGAGGGTGGGGTGCTTGCCACAGCTGTGTCTCATGCCACAGTAGGTGTCATAGTCCTGGATGGTGACACCAGTGAGGCATTCAGCATTGGTATGCAGGGCTAGGTCCTCCCTGGACTCCTAGAGGAGGATTCTCCGGACAACTGTCATGGACACAGGGAGGTGGATGGCAGCTAGGGGTATGTTACAGGCAGCTCAAGCCAGGCAACCTGCCTGCCTGGTTGTGGCGGATGTGACCAACATGGGCTGGGATCGAAATAAAAGAAACCCTGAGACCATGAGCATGAGCCTGATGGAGGTGGGAGTGAAGAGAAGCAAAAAGAGGGGAGGGGTGTCGGAGGGGGGGTGTGAAGTAAGGCAAGAGCAGCTTGGGAATCACTGATGATGAGACCTGGTAGGTGATGAGAGAGAAGGAAGTCAAGGGCAGAGCGTATAGCAGATAGTTCACACTGGGTACTACAGGCCCAGTTGGGAAGGCTGTGGGAGGACAGGCGAAGCAGAGTTAGTAAAAGCAATGCGAGAGGCTCCCAGCCAGCCGGCCGTTAGTGAGGACAGTACCGTCAGCGTAGACGTGAAAAGGATGGGAAGGGTAGGTGCGGACTACGAAGTTAAGGGTTTCAGTGATGGAGAGCTGTGAGGGGATTGGTAAACGATCAGAAGCAGTGGTAGAAAGTGTGTAGTGCACAGTAGGAGTCGTACGTGTCCAGGTAGGGGGCAAAAGGTCAGTAGGGATGGGAGTGACAAGATCAGCACGGATACTGGCAGGATCACAGCCAAAAAGCTGGAGAGAACAACTGAGTGCCGAACGGAATCTTTTTAGCCAGGATGCCAGACCTGGCATGTAAGTATGCCAGATCTGATCTAGGTGAGTGGAATCTGAAAGAATGTCAACCAGTCGGGAGGAAAAGGATGAAGCAGGTGACAGAAATGTGGTCAGACACTATGTGGCAAAGCAGACTCCAAGCATATGAATGCGATCGGTAATGGGACACAGATTGAGCTCATGGAACATGTTGATCTGAGGCAGCGAAGAATGAAACGCATCGCCTGATTTTGTACCACTTCAAGTGGTCGGAGCTATGCTGGGGGTACAAGAGAGAGAGGGATAGCATGATAATCAAGAAGGGAGCGAATATATAACAGGTAAAATGATCGAGTAACGGGGATGCTAACTCCCATGCGAGTCACAAGTGAGTGTGGCAAGGAGGTTAAGTCTACGGTGGAGACAGATGCGGAAGGTGGAGACATATTGGGAGGGGTTAAAGAGGGAAGGGAGGGGCATTCCGAAGTATGTATAATCCTGCACTACCTCGAGATGAGAGCCGAGGAGGGTTATGGTTCTGCAAGCAAGCCTATGAGTGAGGGATCGTGTAAACAGTTTGGTTTTGGCAGTGTTGATAATTAACTCACAAGCAGATGCAGCCTGGTTGAACCTAACTAGGAGACGCTGAAGAGTGACGGGAGAAGAGGAGTGGATGCAGATATCATCAGCATAGGTTAGGATCAGAGAGGAGTCAGGGATAGGACCTAAAAGACAGAGGAGTCTATTCATGAGAAGATTGAAGAGAAAGGGGCTAAGTACCCCACCCTGAGGTGTGCCAAGATTGAAGGGTTGGTAATCACTAACCGCCCCACAAAACAGGACCTGAGAGTGATGATGGGACAGGTAGCTTTTCACCCAGCAGAACAGGTGGCCAGAGACACCCAGGTGGGCAAGTTCGTCAAGGATGTCATCAAGGTTTGCGACGTCGAATGCAGCTTTGAAGTCAATGAAGGCTGTACAAGAGGAGGATGTGAAGTGAGTGAGTAATGGGCCAGTGCAGTGAGTGGTCCTGCCATCTCATTGGAGTCTGTGAACTTCCCCCAGATACATGTTTTGCAGGTGTGATGGTTACAGCTACCAATATTTGATGTTATTCTACCCAAAGCCAGCTAAAACTGAATGTTGTTATGTTGAACATCAGATTTACACCAAAAAAAACTAAGGGTTCTACAATATTCATGGCCTTATAAAGAAGATGGGTTGGGAAAAAAACAGTATTCAAACATATGTTCTACTCTAGTCTATTAGGTGATTTCTAGGGATGAATTAAAGAGGGTTTATGTGGAAATGTTGCCTTCATGCATGTATAAAGATGGTAAATAATTCGAATATGGGTAATAGGATTTCCATTTCTTAAAGACAATGATGAAAGACATGGATAAATTTCCCATGCAACATTTCCATTCAGTACTCGGCTCTGCCACACGTATGACTGTAAACAAACATGAGGCTGGCAAGGTGTGTCAGTGATGGGATCACTTGGTTGCGTGACACTGACAATAAGAACAGTTTGCAAAATTACAAAATTTGCTTGCGCTGTGGTTGACTGCAAATCAAATTCAACTTTCAAAGCAGACCAGCACCCATTCATGAAACAAGTGAAAGGATGGGCCAGGTTTCCATCAAAGATGGACGCCAAACGTCGTAGGCAGTGGGAGACGCGATGTAGAAGAGGTGTGCAGTGGAGAGCAACCAGGAAAACATGTCATACATTGCTCTGACAATAAATTTTAAAATATGGCAAAATTTGTGATGAAAGCATTTCTCCATATATTTACCATCTTACAGTCTTACACCAATTATATGGGATGTTTAATGAACAGTAAATTGTATATAGAAGTTAATTCCATGGAGATGATGATTCCTGTTTTACGATTTTTTTTTCTTCTAATGCCACTTACACACCAATTGCATGATTGTCAAAGGCATTTGAATAATTTTGTGATCTGAGGAAACTACATGAAAGTGCGTAGAAAAATTTATCTTTGAAACCCACAAAACATGTTTCTGGGAGAAGTTCACAAACTCCCACCAGATGGCAGAACCACTCAGTGCACTGGCCCATTCTGCAAGGCAATGTTGTGTGCTTCGGTCTGGGAGGAAACCAAGAAGATGAAAAGACAGCTGGTCCTGAAGATCGCGGAGCCTTGCTAAAAGAATTCTCTCGAGGGCTTTGCAGATGCAGGAAGTGAGGGAAATGGGATGGAAATCAGAGGAATTAGGCTTAGGGACGGGAACGATGGTGCTACAAGTCCAGTCTGCAGGGAGACTACCATTGGAAAGACTCAGGCTGAACAGTGAGAGTAGGGGATTACCAGGGATTTTAGCGATGAGTCTCAGTGTGGCAAAGGTGATCCCGTCATCACCCGGGGCAGTTGGCGTGCCTTGCAATAGTGCATCACCATTGTTGGGGTGATCATCGAGGGGAGAGGGCGTGAAACAAGCCTCTGCAATAGGTGCTAGCCTGTTTCCGCCAGCAGTCTAGAGGCGAGCCTTGATGGGGGGATGCAGGGATGTCAGCTGAGATAGGGTGGACCATCTGCCAACTAGGTTGTTGGCATATTCCACAGGATTGTGGTGGAGAGGAGGGGAGGGGCACTAATGTGAATGAACAATTCTGTTAACAAGCCACCAAGCCTTAGACCGAGAAGTGTGTGCGTTAATATGCTGGAGAAAGTCATGCCAATACTCCTGGTGAACACTGTGTTTGAGGTCATGGGAGGACCTGGCTGTAGTGAGATAGGAGTGGAGGTTGTCAGCAGTGTGGTCGGCGAGGTACACAGCTGCCACTTGTCACACGTCCTCCTCACTGTCACGTAGACAGCTATCCCGTAGCCACTCCCCAGCCTGGCGAGCAGAGGTTTTCGTATGGTTGATTTGCAGCACGTAATGATCATAGAAGGTCTGTACTATGGCAATTAAGGAGATGCAATGTTCAGCTGATGTGGTGAACAAATGACTGGGAAACCAAGTGGTTAGCATGTCCTTGAAACTGGGTTGCAGCGGAATAGGGATTTTAATTTTTTTCCTGACATGGCCGTGCTGGGAATGCAGTATGGGAATGGAATATGTGACAACGATGGCATTGTGGTCGGAGATAAGAGTAGGGACAATGTCAACAGTGACAGCATGTTGTACAACATTGCTACCAAGGATAAGATCAAGATAGCCTCCCCCAACATGAGTGAGATGAAGAGTGAGGAATGGATGCAGATGATGGTTATTGGCAAACTCATGGAGATGATGACCAGCTGGAGAAGCATGGGAACTGCCAAATGACGGATGAAAGACATTAAAATCGCCCAGGTAAAAGATAGGTAAGGAGTGGCGGGTAGGTCATGTGGTGTGGTCACTCCCGGTTGAACTGAGATAATCATTACATATATACAAAGAGGCATCGCTGACAGTGAGGCAAAATAAGTGAAAGAGGGAGGAGTGAGAAGAGGCAGGTGATTTGGTAATGAGGGTGTGAGGAACAGAGTGACAAATGTATGTAGCCAGGCCTTGGCCAGGATGGGTATGATAGCAGTGGTATCCCTGAAGCCTGGGTGGGAAGCTGGGATGATGAGAGTGAAGGAAAATCTCCTGAAGGCAGATAACAGCAGGATGATGAGATGAAGCATAATGAGAAAGGTCAGCCAAGAAGCGGTCGACGCTCCGTATGTTCCAAGATAACATTTTATATTGTCTACGTTTGGGAGCCATTAGGACAAGAGGGGAGACAGATTTTGTCATGAGGGTTGGGGACTGGATGGTTGGGGAAGCTCAGGAAAGGAGAAGGAGAGTGGGTGAGGAGGTAGGAGAGAGAGAGAGGTCCCATATGTTCGGCTGCTGGGAGAGAGGGAGGTAGGGGGAGGGAGGGGGTGGCAGAGAGGTGAGGATGGATGGGGGAAAGGAGTGGGTGAGGAAGTACAAACAGAGGAGGCCTGTGTGAAAGGGTTATGCTGGGACACAGGTGAAGGGACAAGACTGGGTAGTGGTGAGACGAGGGAGGGGAGGAGCAGGGATAACAGCAGGAGTGGTAGTTACATGGGAATTGGTTTGTGGGAGCTGTAGGGTAGGTAAAGAAGGAATAATAAGGTGAGACAGTACATATAAACAGAGATTGTGTTGTTCCTTGTACTGTTGTTGCAGGAGTTGCAACTGATGGTCTGATGGGTGGGGCAGGGAGTGAGGGGGGGGGGATGAGCAGCTTGTTGTGGGGCATGGGGAGGGTCTGGGGCAGAGGGGGAGGGAGGAGGGGGGCATATGTAGAACCAGTGGTGGGAGAGTGTATCTATCAGCTGATGATCTGGAGCAGGGGTGGCAGTGGGGGCAGAAGCAGGGACAGGGTGGGCTGGGTGACGACTTGGGCAGTCCAGGTGCCAAGCATTGACGTCCACACGCCCACACCGGGGGCACTGGAACTGCGGTGAACGTAGGAGACGAGGGTGGGCAGCCATGGGGTCAGTGGGGGCTGGTGGCATGGGTGGTAGGGGCAGTTCCGGGAATTCAGGTGGGGGTCAGGTGCATGGGGACTGGGAGAGTGAACAGTGGCAGAGTGCCTGACAGGGCAGGTTGTGGTTGAATAGGGGCCACTGCACAGACCACACCGTTCTGGAGACTGGCAGTAGTGCGATATGTGGCTGGAATCATAACAGCAATAGCACAAGAGCTGTGATGATGTGGCCTCAAAGAAGGTGCAGGGGGTGAAGGAGTAGCTCAGAGTAGTATTTGGGAGGGGGGGTGAAGTCCTCTCCCTTCCATACATACAACAACGGCACATTTGAGGGGTTCGCCCAAAGAGTTGTACAAGCGACATGCCCGTTTGACACCAGGTAATTCGTATAGGACTGTAACAGAATAGTCAGCTGCCAGGCACTGGACTAGATATTCTGGCATCTTTTTCTTGCAAATTAGGGCATCATGAAGCATAAATTTGATATCTGAAAGCCCCTCAGTTGTTAGGGTCTAGATGAGATCGTGATAATTCCTGTCAACGTAGATGTTAGGAGGTGCAGGAGACATAAGGCGAACAGTTTCGGGATGTCGAGTGATCAGGTGGTGGATGGATGCCCGCTGGCGCCAGACACTGCAGACAGGTGTGCACGTGGAGGGGAATGCCAGGCGAACATATTGCTCTTGAGGTATGACAGGAAGGAACCAGGGCTGGGGAGGGGGGTATGGGGCCACAGGAAGGGTGCTGGTGGTGAGGGTAGAGGCAGGGTCATCAGGGATGGAGGGGTGTGAATTTATGGTGGAGGGTCATTCTGGGTGCCAGGATGTTGGGGTCAGTGACAGCCAGTTCAGCAGGCTCCCTTGTTGGTAAGCATGAGGCACTAGCGTCATCACCACCACGGGCACCATCGAGCTTGCTGCGTTTATTTGTTCCAGTGGTAGATTCATTGGATGCAGCAAGATCACCAACAGCCGGGGCTGAAGTGTGGGGGTGCATCAGTGTCTGGCAGGGAGTGTGTTAGACGGCGTACAACAGTCGGGGGGGCAGCACTGGGTGTAGCAGCTGTTTGTGTTGTGGTACTGGGGGGTGGCTGGCACCCAGCTTTAGTTTGGCTTTGCGTTTCCCCGTACCCATAACCCTGACCTTGCCGGGTATAAATGTTATTAACACTGCAGAACGAGTAGGAAGGATAGCCCAGAATACCACATTAATGCCCGGGGCAGGGGGCACACAAGTCTGCGTGCCATCAAGGCAGGGCTAGGACTGGCATGTAAAATGGGGAGGGAGATCTTTAGCCACCCCATAATGCCACTACCACCATTTTCTCTCTTGTGCCTCAGTGAGAGAATATGTAGGCAACCCCAAAAGTGGTGAATAAAACTTAGGGGTGACTCAACCAAACAGCACTCATACTACTTTACAAGTAAGTTTACATTCAGGTCTCCCTCGCTTTACGATCAGCATGTGTTCCTAGAAAGGCAATCATTTACCGAAATATCACATAGTGAACTTAAGGTTTAATGGGAAAAATAGGGATGCATTCCTGGACTCATATATAAGAAACCCAACACCCATACAAATGATGTAATATGCAATAATAATGATGTTTTATGTATTGTAGTGCAACTAAATCACATATGAATGTACATTTGCAAACATAAAGACATGAAATAGCATAAACGACATGAAATACGGTACAGTATGAAGAACAGGAAAAATAGTAATATCCTGGGCACTGACACACACAGAAGCACGGAGGTTGTAGGCTGAACGAGTGCATGGGAAAGACTGGGCTGTAATGCGGTTTCGGGACAATTCGCCGTCACAGTAATAATAAGACAATTCGCCATCATTAATGAAGACAGCCATGGGTGACGCTATAATGTAATTCAAAGGTGACTACAGCGCGGAAGAAACAAGCTCATTATTGACTAAAGGTGCAACAAATACATAATATCCAAAGCCTACGCTACAGAACGTAGACTTTGATGGATCTCCCTGAAATATAGTTACTAAAGTATTGATTAATTAATAATAAATATATTCACAGAATGACAGGGAATCGTCCAGGGTGCGAATTGTCTTGACGGGGAACTGTCCATGTTTTGATGGCAAATTATCTGACAGCGAATTGTCTCAGAACCAGTGATGCTTGGTTGGCGGAAGCACGGGAAACTGTGCGCGGGGTGGGTATGCCACGCAACTCTTAGGTGATCTGCCTGCGAGCACGGGATTTCTGCACATTACCAATCGTAAATGCTGGGAAGCTCAATCATAAAACAAACGACTGGTACTAGAGAAGAATGATCATAAATGCGAAATATCATAAAACGAAACATTGTAAAACGAGGGAGACCTGAATTTATGTTATTTCCTCCTTCCATTTGCTTTCATAATCATAATCATACATTATTATAGGGCATATGGTGGTATTATAGGCGTGTATAAGGTGTGTGTAATCGTATTCAGTTAACCAAACCCTATTTTTTTCCCGCAAATTATGAACTCCATTATAAAAGTTTTTGCTATCTAAGCAGTCTCCATAAGCATATCCCACTCATATAACAGGACCCGGCTGTATATAATGTGGACAGAATCATCATCATCATTCTGAACATTTTCTCACAAAGGATGAGGTTGGATAGCGTCCTGTAAATATGGATGCAAAAGATCATTGAAAATTAAGACACTCCAAACCATTAAATGCAGTCAAATAGGGGTGCATTCTGCAAACCTTCATCAATTACTTACTGCATCTGGCTTTTGGGTTTGGGAGTCTTGGTTGAAGTGAATGGTGTAGAAACTTTGGTTGGCTGACTAAATGCCTGGGCAGTGCGGTTATAGCTGCTTGGAACCCAGCCTGCTGCCATATTCTTCCGTTTTTGATTGAGCTGTTGGTGAAAGCAATAATCAATTATGTGCACATTTACAGATGTACACTTTGTGAGGTAGTACAGTATCCTGACTTCACAAAGATGTGGATTATTTAAATATAAGAATTATAGCCACCTACTGAAACTGTTCCTACTATTCGATTTTTATATGTATAGTAATCTTCCCACTATCTGACGTAACAGAGCCAAAGGCATGTCCGGAAAGTGGTCATGACCAGATACTGGGCCCTGAAACTCCAGCACCAGTCATTCCAGACCCTAACCTAACCTAACCTAAATCAGAAAACCACCTACCTACCTCCCTACCGGACATGCATAGCATTTATTTAAGACCCCATTCACATAAATAATGGACAAAAAGCATGAATTAATTGAATTTTAACCAAAAAATGATGATTTTGAGATGAGTAAGGCAGAGGTGTTCACCACTTGGCAGCATAGTGGAAGTATCGGACATGGCAATCACTAAGAAAATCACATCTTATGCACTAAAATATTGAATACAAAGCATGAAATAAATAAATTGTTAACAGAAAATGATGGCTTTTAGGTGAGAAGGGCAGAGGTGTTCACCACTTGGCAGCATAGTGGAAGTAAGTATCGGACATGGCATTCACTAAGAAAATCACCCTTTCTCACATCTTATGCACTACAATATGGGATACAAGGCGTGAAATAAATAAATGTTACCAGAAAATTATGGTTTAGAGGTGAGTGTGGCAAAGATGTTCACCAGTTGGCTACACAGTGAATGTAGGTAAGAGACATGACAATCACTGAGAAAATCACCTTTTTCACAGCTTATGCACTCAAATATGGGACACAAAGCATGAAATAAAGAAAATGTAACCAGAAAAATTATGATTTAGAGGTGAGTTGGGCAAATATGTTCACCAGCTGATAGCTTAGTGAATGTAGGTAAGAGACATGATAATTACTATGAAAATCACCTTTTTCACAGCCTATGCACTCAAATATGGGACACAAAGCATGAAATAAATAAAATGTAACCAGAGAAATTATTATTTAGAGGTGAGTAGGGCAAATATGTTCACCACCTAACAGCTCAGTAAACGTAGACATGATAATCACTATGAAACTCACCTTTCTCACAGCCTGTGCACTCAAATATGGGACACAAAGCATGAAGTAAATAAAATGTAACCAGAGAAGGAGCAAGTGATTATGGAAAATATTTGGCAGCTGACAGTGTACTTACATGTCCGTGGTGGCTGTTACGAATATTACCCCCACCTCTAAGGCTTTGACAGTGGTGATAAATACTCTTGAAGCATGTAGAGTAATCCAGTGTTTAACTGCACTTAATCCTTAGCACTGTGAATTATGACTGTTTAAACAAAAAAGAACAATACCGCCAACCATCCCAACAACCGTTTACTCATCAAGGGAGTTGAGAGATAACTGGCGGAAGGAGAAAAGCACGGGAAGGGATCGTAAACATGGCTGTTCGGCGCTGGACGTCAAATTCAAACTTACGGGTCGGAAAAAATTGGATTTTTTTTTTTTTCAATTTTTTGGCATTTTTGGGTTCCAAATGTCCAAGCCAATGCATGTCCGAACAGCAAGATGTCCGGTTATTGGTTGTCTGGACAGTAGGGTGATTACTGTAGTAAATACTGTAGTGCTGACATAAATTAATCAGGGATAGGGAACTGAACCAATAAACACATTAACGTTCTATCAACATTCCACACCAAACCCTCTTCCTCCCATCATCCCCAGACATCACCTTTTGCTCCCCAAATCTCCCCTCCACAACATCCTGGAGAGTGGTCAAAACCCTTGGCTCTGACCACCTCCCAATCATCATCACTACCAAAACCAGAATCACCCCAGCTGGCCACAGATACACATACACTAATTATAAGAGAGCCAACTAGGAGGCCTTCACAATTGAAACAGAACAACACATTGAAACATTAAACAGTACACCCATCACAAACATCAACACCACTGGGCACACTTTCAATACAATTATTCAAAATCCAGACAAAAGACACATCCCCAGAGGCAACAGGAAGAGACACAACCCCAACTTCACACAAGAAATTCAAGGCCTCATCAGTCAACAGGACACACTACAACACTCCCCAACACCCCATACACAAGACACTGTACAACAAATATAAGAACTCAACACTCAGATAAACATTAGAATATCAGAACAGCAAACACTAAATAGGAATAATTATCTCCAAACACTTGATCACAAAACAAACACCAGCAAACTCGACAAAACACTAAACAGCATCACACTCTCCAACAGCAATGCTACACAATCACATGCTGCTGTCACAACAACAGACACCATACCTTTAAACAAACAACAAGCAAACACTCTCATCAATCACTTTTCACATGTCAGCCATCTAAACCCCCATCGCGATGACTGATGTGTCATCCAACGCAAGAGACAGTTCCCCATAGACCCAGACTCTGCACCTTTCACTTACAACCAGACGAAGCTCATCACTAGCAACCTTAAACACTCATCTACCTGTGGACCAGACAACATAAACAACATACACCTTAAACATCTTGGACCACAAGGCATACAAGCACTCACCGACATATCAAACTAGAGCTACTCACACAAAATAATACCCAACATCTGGAAGCATGGAACCATCATCACTATCCCCAAATCCAACAAAGACCCCATATTACCTTCCTCACACTGCCCAATCACACTCCTCTGCACCCCCTCCAAAGTCACTGAATGACTGATATTACAACTAGTTACACCTCACATCCTCCTAGTCCCATCACAACATGGTTTTAGGCCACTACACTCCAACCACTCTTCTTACAGACCTTACACTAAGAGTTTTTGATGACATGAATTCAGCTGGGCCACCACATAGAACACTCCTAGTAACACTGGACATTAGCAAAGTATTTGATGCCATCCCCTGCCACAACCTCACAAACAAAATATTCGACACAAACATGCACAATAACACAAAAAGATGGCTGGCAAACTAATTAACAGGCAGATGTGCACATGCAACATTTGCTAGTCAATCTCTGAACATCAGAAACCTCACAAATGGCGTCCCCCAAGGATCCGTTTTGTTTTTAACCTATACATGCATGACATACCCACACTCCACACACCACAAATATGCATAGCCTCCTACATGGATGACACAACACTTACATGTACAGTAATCTTCCCACTATCCATTGTAACAGAGCCAAAAGCATGACTGGAAAGTGGTCTTGTCCGGACAGTGGCCCTGAAGCTCCAGCACCAGTCATTCCAGACCCTAACCTAACCTAATCTAAATCAGAAAACCACCTACCTACCTCCCTACTGGACATGCAAAGCACTTATTTAAGACCCCATTCACATAAGTAATGGACAAAAAGCATGAATTAATTGAATTTTAACCAAAAAATGATGATTTTGAGGAGAGGAAGGCAGAGGTGTTCACAAGTTGACAGCATAGTGAAAGTAAGTATCGGACATGGCAATCACTAAGAAAATCACCCTTTCTCACATCTTATGCACTTAAATATGGGATACAAAGCATGAAATAAATAAACTGTTACCAGAAAATTATGATTTAGAGGTGAGTAGGGCAAAAATGTTCACCAGTTGACTAGATAGTGAATGTATGTAAGAGACATGGTAATCACTGAGAAAATCACCTCTTTCACAGCATGTGCACTCAAATATGGGACACAAAGCTTGAAGTAAATAAAATGTAACCAGAAAAATTATGCTTTAGAGGTGAGTAAGGCAAAAATGTTCACCAGCTGACTAGATAGTGAATGTATGTAAGAGACATGGTAATCACTGAGAAAATCACCTCTTTCACAGCCTGTGCACTCAAATATGGGACACAAAGCATGAAGTAAATAAAATTTAACCAAAGAATGAGGATTTAGAAGTGATTATGGAAAATATTTGGCAGCTGCCAGTGTACTTTACCCACTTCTAAAGTGCTGACAGTGGTGAAAATGCTCTTGAAGCATGTACAGTAATCCAGTGTTGAACTGCACTTAATCCTTAGCACTGTGAATTATGATTATTTAAACAAAAACTCAAGGCAGTTCAGAGACAACTGTCGGAGTGGGGGGAGAGGAAGACAGTGGGAATGTAAATGTAAACAAGGCCGTTCAGCGTCGCGTGCCAAATTCAAACTTACTGGTAAAAAAAATAAATGGATTTTTTTCCTTTGTATTTGCAATTTTTTGGCATTTTTGGGTATAGAACATTAGCCAACGATGTCCAAACAGTGGTGTAACCGGATAATGGTCGTCCGGAAAGTAGAGAGATTACTGTACACACCAAAATGCAAACACAGCCGCACATATCCTTCAACCATACCGCAACACACTACGTGAATGGTTCACCACAAACAGGCTCAAAATTGCTCCAGCTGTCTACAGTGACCCTTCTCACACTCTGGACAGCAGAACACAGTCACATTTCACACCTCACCACAAACAACACACCCCTACCACACACACACACACGGAGTGGCAGCCACAGCGAGAAGACATGTCTCAAACCGCCTCAACAAACCCTAAGTAGTTTTCAGGAATTGTCCTGTCTCCAGTCTTGTTAATAATTTTAAGTTGCAAGTTATTATAGTCTATCAAAAATGTAAAGAACTATTGTCATTAAGTATACATGAATGTTTTTATAGGAATTTTGGGAACAGCTGTTCAGTTTAGTACTGCAACCGACCTTAAAGATGGCCAACCATGTAAACACTGGGGAACCGGAATTCCCAGGATTTGACAATGAAACAAATGTAATGGACCTGGTTAAAACAGTGATTATGAGAATCAGTGGTCTAGAAAAGAAAGTGGAAGATCTAGTATCAAGAGACATGCCTGAAAAAAACGAAAATACTATACAGAGTTTGATACAGGCCAATGAGACAGCGAACCAGGAGATCGAGAATTTAAAACGAGAAAATATTGAATTACAGAGACAACTAGAAGAAAGCAGTAACCAAACAGAGAAGGTAAGTAGTGTGTTAGAAGAGCAAAAGGCAAAGTGGGCACATGTGGAAGAAGAACAGAAAGAAGTAGTCAGTTTAAGGGAAATTATTCAGGAAGAAAGGGAAATGAACAAGAAAAAATGGAAGAAAATGTAGTGAAAATATTGAAGAAAAAAGAGAAAATAGTGAGAGAAACAGTAGAAAGGAACAGATGTATGATAATATTTGGAAACAGGGAGGAAGAAGAAAAAGTTAGGTCTGTGAGACTCGAGAGAGACTCAAATCAGGTGAGGCAAATGTTGGACAAGATCGATCCCGAAGGAAACAAGTGGGAAAAAGAAATTGAGGAAGTAAGGAGGATAGGGCCATATAAGAAAGGGGAAGCAAGACCAATGAGAGTCAAGATGTCTTCAGAAAGTGTTGTAAATGACATACTTAAGGTGACCTGGAAACTAAGTAAAGAGGCAGGAATGGAAAATATTAGAGTATGAAAAGACTTGAATGAAGAAGAAAGAGAAGTCTTAAAATCTTTGAAGGACCAAGTAAAGGAAAAAAATGACAGGAGGACAGAGGAAGAACGTAAAACTTTTTTTTTGGAGAGTGATGGATATGAAGGCAAGGAAGTGGTATGTGAAGAACTAGACGTGAAGGAAACAAAGGGGATGGATATGAATATGAAAAAGAGAAGAACGAATAAAGATATCAACAGTGCAGCAAATCTGAGCATCATGTATAGTAATGTAGATGGATTAATATCTAAGAAAGGGGAAATTGGAGACTACTTAAATGAAAATAAACCTGAAATAGTTTGCCTAGTAGAGACTAAATTGCCCCGAGATGTCGATATAAAATTATTTGGCTGGAATAATTATAAGATTTGGAGGAAGGACAGAGAAGGCAAATTTGGGGGAGGAATAGTGATATTAACCCATAATGACCTAAGAGTAAAGAATTTAGAAATTGAAAATACTAAGGCTGAACTTTTGGGAGTTGAAATAGAGGACAATTATGGAGAAAAAACGGATGTAATAGTTTTTTATATGCCCCCCAAAACTAGAGCATGGACAAAGGAAGATTACGAACAGTTAATAAGTGAATCCGTTATTAGGCTAGAAATGTTAATTGAACAAAGAAATAGAATAATATTAATGGGAGATTTTAACTGTAGAGAAGTTGATTGGGAAAGTATGGATGCTGGGAACAATGAATAATCATGGGGAAATAAATTAATGGAATTGATGATGGAAAACATGTTAACCCAGTTGATCAAAGAAAACACAAGAATTAGGGGTGCTGATGAACCATCCAGGCTTGACCTACTATTCACAAAGGACCCAAATGATGTGAGGAATATAACCTACCATTGCCCCTTTGGTAAAAGTGATCATCTGGTAATTGAGATGGACGTGGTAGGAGTGAGGGAAGGAGAAAGAGATGAAAAACACAGAGAAAATAGATACAATTATGGGAAAGCAAACTCTGCTTCCCTGAGAAATTTTTTCCAAAATGTAGAATGGAGTAAAACGAATATGATCATAAATGTTGATGAGAAATATGAGTTTTTGATAGAAGTATATAAAACAGGAGTTACTAAGTATGTCCCAAAATTTTCTGCAGCTATGGAAAGGAAGAAAGAATGGTTTAACAACAGATGTAGGATGGCACAAGAGGCAAGAAAAAAAGCATGGAAGAAAGTGAAAAGAAGGTATAGTGAAAGGGCCTGGGAGGAGTACAAGCAGGTTAGAAATGAATATGTAAGGATACGGAGAGAAGAGGAAAGGAAATACGAAAAAGATATTGTATCTAACTGTAAAAAAGAGCCGAAACTATTTTATAGGTTTGTAAATGGCAAAATGAAAGTTAAGGACAGTATAATACGACTGAGGGATGGAGATGAAACATACGAAAGAGAGGAAGACTTGTGTGAAATAATGAACAACAAGCTACAGTCAGTTTATGTATTGGAAGACGAATTTAGGGAGCCAGAAATGGAACCCAGGCTGACGAGAATGACCGAAATTACAGTTGACATGGATGAGGTGCTACAGCTGATGAAGGATTTGGATGTGAGAAAGCAATGGGACCAGATGGTGTGGCTGGATGGATCCTGAAGGAATGTGCCGACCAGTTAGTGTGGCCAGTTTATGTCATTATCAAAACCTCGCTTGAAAATGGACAGTTACCTTAAGATTGGAAAAGAGCAAGTATTGTGCCAATCTTTAAGGGAGGAGATAGGGAGGATCCACTTAATTATAGACCTGTGTCACTTACTAGTATTGTTTTTAAAATTTGTGAGAAAGTTATTAGAAAAAAATGGATAAAGTATTTAGAAGAAAATGAAGTGATAACACCAAGACAGTTTAGTTTTAGGGAAGGAAGAACATGTATTACTAACCTACTAAGTTTCTACAGTAGGGTAACAGATGTCATACAGGAGAGAGAGGGATGGGCAGACTGTGTCTATCTGGATCTTAAGAAAGCATTTGACAGGGTACCCTATAAGAGACTATTGTGGAAGTTGAGGACATTTGGAGGGGTGCATGGGAAACTATTAAAGTGGATGGGAGATTATTTGATAGGAAGGCAGATGAGAACAGTAATAAGAGACAAGGTATCACAATGGAGAAATGTGACTAGTGGAGTACCCCAGGGCTCTGTCTTGGCCCCAGTAATGTTTCTGATATATGTGAATTATTTGCCAGAGGGTTTGAATAGTTACATGAGTATGTTTGCAGATGATGCTAAAATTATGAAACATATTAAATGTATTGATAGTTGTAAAGAACTGCAAGAGGACTTGGACAAAATACACAGGTGGAACCAGACTTGGAAAATGGACTTTAATGCCTAGAAGTGTCATGTATTAGAAATGGGTATAAGTGAAAGAAGACCACACTGGACATATAAAATGGGCAATGAGATGATTAGTAAAAGAAAGGATGAGAAAGATTTGGGAGTGATTATTCAGGATGACTTGTCACCAGAAAAGCATATAAACAAAATTATTGGGGGAACTTATGGATTACTAACCAACATGAGAGTGGCTTTTAATTATATGGATGAGGAAATGTTGAGGGAGTTGATAGTGACCATGATAAGATCAAGAATAGAGTATGCGGCGGTGGTATGGTCACCTCATTTGAAGAAGCATATTGATAAACTAGAAAGGGTCCAACGGATGGCAACGAAGATGATACCGTGCTTAAGGGAACTCACCTACGAGGAGAGATTGGAAAAACTGAAGTTACCAACATTGCGCGAGAGACGGGAAAGAGGTGACTTGATCACGATATTTAGAAATGTACGAGATTTGGAAAGGGTGGATAGAGAGGATCTTTTTGTGTTGGATGATGGAAGAACAAGAGGTCATGGCTTCAAGTTGAGGAAAAGTAGATGTCTTAATGATCTCAAAAAGTTCAGTTTCCCGAATAGAAGCATAAGTATTTGGAATGACTTAGACGAAGAGATGGTGCAGGCGAAAAACATTCATGTATTTAAAACTAGATTAGATGAATGTAGATATGGAGACGGGACAACACGAGCTTAGCTCAATTCCTGTATACTACAAATAGGTAAATACAAATAGGTAAATACACACACACACACACACATATACAGACACCCACACACAAAATCCTTGGTGTAACATACTGTACAATACATCAGTGTCATTCAAACAACACATCACAAACATTAAAGATAAATTAACACCAAGACTCAATGCCTTGAGGTCACTTGCCCATACAACATTTGGACACAACTATGAAACCACTACAACAGTATACACACAATACATATGCTAAGTGATGAATTATGCAAGCCCAGCTTGGGCTTCTAACCTCACTAAAACACACTACAACACCCTACAGACCAAACAGAACAAGGCCCTACAAATAACCACAGGCTGCACAGCTACTACACCCAAAGACCACATACACCACGGAACCAAAGACCTCAAAGTCAACGACCATCTAGACATGAGAGGCACCCAAATTCTCGCTGCAGCCTCCACAAACCCACACCATCCACTACACTACATGACAGCACATCCACATACACCATGGAAACAACACCCAGCACACGATATCACACACAAATACTGTCATCTCTCCCCCTCACCCGCCTCAGACCAGCTTCCAGAAGCGTATCCATATTCAAATCACTCACTGCTCCATTCAGGCGCTCAAAGACAACCCACAGCTGCATTCACGGCCTCCTGATATCCACCCTTCTGAATCTTATCTCCCTCATGAGGACAGGGTCCACCTGGCCAGGCTGAGATGTGGGCATCATCCAGCCCTCTTGAATTAACAGAAGAGGCTGGACGACTCTGTCGCTGATACCTGTCCAGAATGCAACATAGCACCCCATACTATTAAGCACATTATGCAAGACTCTATTGCACACAATCACCTGCACCAACAACACAACATACATTCCTTGAGCGCTCTGTGGGAAAGCCCGGTCTCGGCCGTGGCCTTCCTTAAGGACTCGGGGCTGTTTGGCCAGACTGCCTAGGGAACAACAACAACAACTACTACTACCACTACTACTACTACACATTAATGTAGCTCTCAAAAATTTTGAGAATGAGATACACAATATCAAGACTTCTCAGTCTTATGACACTCTTACCTTATGCTTAATGTCATCTCCATTCCAGATGATATCTTCTTCCCAGTTGTACTGTGTAACCATGTGGAAAGAGTCATCTGGAAACTCATCATCAACATCTGCATCATAACCTGAGCTCTTGAATTCTTCTTTTATTGGCTTGTTGAGGTAAGTATCAGTCTCTGGTTTTTTTTCTTGATTCTCTAGTGAAGCTTCTTCATCCTGTACAGAAAAAATGCCACAGTGTGGTAAAATACAACTCAAAACATAATTGTTATGTAACAGTGTATTATATTCAATGACTATATACAATATACATCAGGCAATGAAGAAAGGATACAGCAAGTACTGTACCACTCCTTCAAGGTACAGAGGCTCAAGGTTAGGCTATTGTAATTTGGAACACTCAGAGGCTGATAATCAGACTACAACCAAGGTGGTATTACTTGATCAGTTTAACCTCCAGCCACCTCTTGGAGATTCAAGCCAGCAAAGCATATTTAGTTTCAGTTAGTCTCTACTGAAGCATGTCATAGTTAGAACCAGCACCTACACTGTAGTCATACAGTTTATGGGTAAAGTTATTCATCTATTTTATTCTTGGCCTGCTGCACCTCCTCCTACCTCAGAAACCTCCACATATACCCTATTCAACAGCCTATTAATAATCATTCTTTCCATATGACCATACCATCAATGTACACTCTCAGCTGCTCTGCTAACAACAAAATTCCTTCCTTCATGGTAGCAGAGTGGTTATTACTGCTAGCTATAAAACTGTTTGCCCAACACCACCATGGGTCAAATCCTGGTGCCCAAATTTGTCCAATCCAATGGGCCACGTTTCCATTCACTCATCATTCAAGCCCCCGGAATCCTGGCTCTATTGGATACACCAAAAACATCCACCACGTTCTGTAGTGTCACATAAATGTATCCGATTTAGTCAACCTGGACGCTGCCTCATTAAAAAGGGTTCCAAATCCCAGATCATGCATTTCTCCTCCCAACATTCACCCAGCCAGCTTGATCTCTTGTCAGTTCTCTAGCCTCACTGACTTCTAAACCTCTCTTCCTCACACACTCATCCACCACATCTCTCCACCTTGTCCTTGGCCTACCTCGCTTCCTCCCTCTTCAAATTCGCTCAGATATACCTTTTTCACCACTCTATTGTTATCCATTTTCTCCACATGACTATATCATCTCAGTACACTCTCTTCGATTCTGGTGTCCACCGACTTCCTCACTCCACATCTTTAACGAATCAAATTATTTCGTATCCTATCCACCCTCTGTACTCCACGTATATTCCTCAGGAGTCTCATCTCCACTGCTCTTACTCTTGACTTTTCATTTTCATGCCACACCATAGTGTCACATCCGTATGTTAAACTTGGCACTAACACTCCTTCATGTAAGTCTCATGCAGCTGCAACTCAAGCATCTGTTTCTTATCAACGCCTTCATAGCACCAGCTACTTTTCTTCCTTGGTTCACTCTACTTTTAACTTCTTTTGCACATTTTCCTCTCTTTTCTACTACTGTACCCAGGTATTTAAACTCTTTCACCATTTCCAGTCTCTCTCCACTCACTGTAACATCGCACTGGGAGTCACCTTCTCTCTCAATAAGCATCACTTTACTTTTTTCAACATTTTCTCTCGAGGCACGACGCTCACAGACCTCAGCAAAACTCTGCACTAGCCTACCAAGTTCTTATCTGGTACTTGCAAGCAGTACTGCATCAACAGCACACAACAAATGAGAGATAATCCATCCATTACCGTTCATTACCAATGCCATCCCTCTCTCCATTACTCGTGTTTTCACTTATCTCATCACCCCATCCATATATACAGTATATACTGAACAACCATGGGGACATCACACAACCTTGTCGCATGCCCACACCGATCGTGAACCATTCACTTAGATGCCCATCAACACATGCTTCACTACCATCATAAAAACCCTTGATGACACCTAGCAGCTTACCATCTACACCATACATGCGCAAAACCTTCCATAGTCCTTCCCTGTCCACTTTGTCGTATGCTTTTCCCAGATCCATGAATGCCATAAACACCTTATGGTTCATCTCATAAGCAATCTCTGCTCTCTGTCTCACTGCAAATATTCAATCCACACATCCTCTGCCACTCCTAAAGCCACCCTGTTCATCACTCACAGGGACTTCTGATATCTCTTACTTTCTCTATAATAATTCTCCTATATACCTTCCCTACCACACTTAATAAACTATTGCCATGATAATTCTTGCACTCAATTCGCTCACCTTTATTTTTGTACAGGGTACAATCACAGCCTTTTTCCACTCTGCTGGCATGTTTTCACTCATCCATGCCTTCCTACATATCTCCAACAAGCACTTCAATCAACTCTTTCCACTACTCTTAAGCACCTCTGCATACACCTCATCAACCCCAGCTGCTTTCCCATTTTTCAACCACTTCACAGCACTCTTCACCTGTGCGAGGGTAACGTCTCCAGGTACTGATTCCTTCTCTGCACACCCTCAAAACCAATCTTGTTTACAGCCGCTCTAATCTCTCTGTTCCCATTCATCAGGCTTTCAAAATATTCTTTCCATCTGGTCCTTATTTTATCCCCATGGGTTAATAATCTAACACCTACATCCTTCACACCATCACATTTCTTTTCGCTTTCACTTCTACATTTCCGCACCTCTTTCCAGAATAACTTCCTATTTTCAGAGTAGTTTCGTTTTTGTTTTGTTTCGTTTTTGAAGGCTCCAACATGCTTGCATGCGCCAGCCTTGGTCACCTAGTGGCGGCTCTCCATGCTGCTCGATCTTTGGCAGCCTCTCTGTTCAGTTCCTTAACCCTTATGTCACAGTTAATGACCTCGTCCCATGTCTTTTTCGGTCTACCCCTCCCAACCCCTCCTCCAATATTAACACTTCTCATCCTCTGCACCCAACTACCATCCCCCATCCTCTCGACATGTCCAAACCCCCTCAGCCTACCTCTCCTCATCACAACACCAATACACTCCAGTCCCATCCTACCTCTCAACTCTTCCACTGTAAACCCAGCCCCCCCAGGCCTTGCACACAGGGACGCACTGCACATCCACCTAATCATTGTCATTTCTGTACTTTCAAGCCTGCGAATATCCTCTTCCTTTACTGCCCAGGTCTCACTACCATATAGCATCACACTCCTAACAAATGCTGCATACAAAGATGGCTTAGCACATAAGGAGAGTCCTCTCAATGTCTGGAGAGGCAACAGCTCCCTGAACTTCTTCCAACCACTTCTCACCCTAGCTACTGGGCTAACTCCAGCCCCACCTTCGGCACATAACATGTCTCCCAAATAACAAAACTCTTCCACACACTCAAGAGACTCACCAGCAAGTTCAATCCTTTCACGCCTAACAATCTGCACCTGCTCTCCCCGACATGCCACATACATAAAATCAGAATTATCTCGCAGTCTACCTCTAATTGCACTACATCTCTTGTGCACCCATTTATCACAAACACTGCACAAGATGGAATTACTTCCCACACCTCTGTGGCAAACTGCACATGGCCACTCTCCCTCTCCTCTGATTGTACCGCCACCAACCCTAGATATCATCACTTTTGTCTTATCTGCATTTACCCTTAAGCCCTTGTGCCCCATACCATCTCTCCACTTCTTAAATCTTTCCTCCGCCTCCTTTTCATTCTCTGCATTCATTTTTCTTCCTAGATCATCATTTACCACCCTCTTTTTCCCCTTCACTAGTCTCTTTACGTGCTTCTTGCTCTCAACATATTCAGTCCTTATTTCAACTGAACCCCTGTCCTGTAACCATTTTAGCCACTTCTTCCTCATTTCCACTACTGCTCTCTTAACCTCCTCATCCCACCATGCCGTACCTTTCTTCTTTGTTGTTACTCTTGCCACACCACACACCGCTTTAGCATTCCTAACTAAACTGTCCCTATGTGCATTCCACAGGCTGTCCAGATCCATTTCACTCCAATTCACTCATTCTAACTCCTCCTCTAGTTTGGTCCTGTAATCATCTGCCATTTCTTTGATCCTCAGCTTCTCAACTTTCAGTCTTTCTCCTTGACTGAGCCTATCTCTCCTGATCCACCTCACTCCTCTCAGCTTGATCTTGCATACCACAATCATATGATCTGACAGACCTCCACATCATCCTCTCACGGCCCTCAGATCAGCAACGATTCCCATCATTGACCTCTCTACGTGCACGTAATCAATCAGGCTTCTTTCAACATGATCCCCATTCCCTGTGTGCCAGGTATATTTATGTGCATCTTTCTGTTTGAAATACGAGTTACAAATGCACAACCTTCTCTCCTGACATATATCCTTTAGTTGCTTCCCATTATAATTTTCTCCTGGCACTCTATAAGAACCCATTATGTCATCCTCAGGACCAGTGCCTACTCTTCCATTTATATCACCCATTACGATCACTTTATAGCTCCTGGGCATTTCTCCCACTACTTCATCCAGCTCATCCCAAAACCTGTCTTTCTCTCTATCACTCCTGTCCTTACACGGTGCATATGCTACAATCACTGCCGCTTTCACCTTCTCAAACTTGAAATTGACATACATACAACTTGAGCTGACACATTAATAGTCTCTCATTCCACTCTGCCACACCTCATTCACCAACAAAGCAACTCTTTCCTTGCATCTTCCTCACCCATTCATTCCTGATCTTACACATTTCACACCCTCCCACTCCTCCACTTCACATCCTTTCATATTTGTTTCACACAATGCCATCACAGCATATCTCACACTCTTGAACACATTTACCACTTCCACCCTCTTGCTTTCCTTATTCACACCTCTCGCATTCCACGTGGCAATGCAAATTTGCCCATTTGGTTGGGGCCCTGGGCAGGTATTGGGCCCTCCGAGGCTCTCTGAAATGACTGCCATGATTAAGTGATTTCATGCTAAATACAGTAAAACCTCGATATAACGGACTTCAGTAGACCGGAATTCGCTTTTATCGGACTCGAGGAGCTACCGGACTAAACTCCTATATATCGGAAAAAGTCCGATATAGCCAGAAAGCAGTCCGGACTGCCTGACAACTTAAGCTATGTTCACCACAATAAGACAAGTAAAAGACATGTTTTTCAGTGCACAGTACAGTATTATTATACCATTTGATTAATGTAGCGAAGATATAACACAGTACAATACTGCAATGGTGGTGAAAACCATTGATGCAATCCGGAGTAATGTCTGATATATCGGAAAAAGTCCGGATTAGCAGGGGCAAGTCCGGATGTCGCTTTTATCGGAATTTCGCATATTTCGGACTGGCTTGGGCCCCAATTAGTCCATTATAGTGAGGTCTTACTGTATAATAATACCTTTGATATACATAATATGTATAATACAAAATAATAACAGTACTGTAACAGAAAAGAAAAAGCTTACAGCATATGGTTTCTTTATTAAAAAAAAAAAAAAAAAAGCAAAAACTTTATTTTTTTTTTTTTTTACATTAAAAAAAAAAAAAAAATGGCTAACAGCCTATGGTTCCCCTTACTTTTTACACTGCAGGCCCAAAGCATTTATACCCACAGTAGCATCAGTGAATAGTGGTATGTCATCAGGCCTTTCATCTGTGAAAATGTCTACCAACAACTAAAGGCCCCCTCTGAAACAGGCTTTTCATTCTCCCTCCCATAACTCATTGTCACACTCAGAAATCACCATCAGATGTGTTACTACTATCTGAATGACTTGGCAAATACATGTCATCAGAGCTATCCCTGCCAGAAAAAGCCATAGAAATGTAGTGTTGGTGTACAGCTATGCAAACTGACAAACAAAATGGCAAGAAAAGCCACCTAGGGTGGCTTCCAGGGGGGCTGGATACAAAATGAAAAACTACACTGGTACTAGCTGAGCAGGGTGTGATGCAGTACAGGGATCCCCACAGCTCTCCTGATTGGTTGGTGGGCGGAGCTTCTGTGAGTTTCAGTGGCCTATCCCAGAGTCTGAGAAAACTCCTACACCTCTGTACCAATGGGCGACAAACCCTAATACAATAGGAAGTAAGGGTGTATGGCACAGGCAGGCTCATCGGGTGCCACACTCATGTAAAGGCTTATGATCTGGGCATGAATGGGTTAATGTGGGCACTAACAGTCCATCATACAATCCTCCTGCAGTCTCCACATTCAGACCTCTGCTTTGCATCAAGGATTTCAAAGCACTGGCCACCTTTCTTGCCAGACCCACTCTACTCTTCCACTTTCTTAGCACATTCATCCCTCATTCCAGGTATCTGAACTCATTCACCAACTGCAGTTTCTCTCTGTTCACCAGAACATTAAACTGAGAGTCACCTTCCCCATCAAAACCATCACTTGACTCCTATCTACATTTATTTTCATAGAATGATGCTAAAAAACATCCACAAACCTCTATGCCAAGTTGCAAATCTCTTGTTCACTATCAGCAAGAAACAGCACCATCTGCATACATCATATAGTATATGAGATATTCCTTCCTGCACTATTCACTTCCCTCATTAATAATACAAGCACACGTCTGATATTAGTGAAAAAAACTTACGTTTCGGTCATGCAAGAGTACAAGACACAGTGGAATTATAAAGTTTTCATAGTGTGCATCAAGGTGGAAAGGGATACATTAGTTCATTGTTTACATCTGGTGGTTGTGAATTTGCAGGTTTTTCCAATGAAGATAAGGGTACAGGAAGTACTAAACTGAACCAAACAAGAGTAGCAGGAATGGAGAAAATGGTGGAGAGGAATGTCCAGGAGTTAAAAAAGGTATGGTCAATAATTAAAGAATTGCAGGAATGGACCTCAGAATAGGAGAAAGAGATTAAGATAATGCAGAACAAGTTGGAAAGCAGTGCTGAACAAGAAAGACAAGTTACAGAATTAAAAGCAAGTAATGAACCTGCCTCAAATGACATAAAACAGCTCAAGAGGGAAAATAAGAGATTGGAGGAAGAAAGTGACAGGATGAAAAGTAAACTAGATAAGCATGAATCAAAATCAAGGATGCAAGATGAATACATTGAGGAAATCAAGGAGCAATACAAGGGATGAAAGAAAATTCAAGAGGAGGGATATATAAATTAGAAAGAGATTATAGATCAACAAAGCAAGGAAAAGGTGGAGAAGCACGCGGTTAGGGTACTAAGAAGTAGGGAATGTTAAGAGGAAGTAAATATAAATCTGAAAGAGATTATAAATCAACAAGGCAAGGAAATGGAGGAGAAGCAAGCAGTTAGGGTATGAAGTAGAGAATGTGAAAAGGAAGTAAATATAAATTTGAAAGAGATTATTGATCAACAAAGCAAGGAAAAGGTGGAGAAGCAAGTGGTTAGGGTACTAAGAAGTGGAAAATCTTTAGTCAGGGATGTAGCAGACAAGAAAAAATGCATGATAATCTTAGGAGTACAAGATAAACCTATGACAATAAGATCAGAAAGGAGAAGAGAAGAACTGTGAAAGGCTAAAGAGATAGTATCAGTAGTTATGGAGGGTAACAACGAAGCTCAAAAAGGGACTGAAGAAGTGTTTAGGCTAGGAAAGTACGAGGAAAGAGAGGCGAGGCCATTTAAAGTAAAGCTTAAGTCTCGGGTAATGGTAAATGAAATTATCAACAGAACATGGAAATTATCAGATAAAGAGGGGTTCAAGAATGTTTGTATCAGAAAAGGCAAACCACACTCACCGGCCTCACACCGCGAACTACCCAAGCCCCCAGCTGCACACCGCAGGACCCTTCCTTCCGGTGACGTCACCACTCGTGACACAAAAGGTGTGTGCAAACACACACACACTAACAGCAATATGCACTAACACTCTCGTCCTCTCTTCTTAATTTGACAAAAGATTCCATGGACGAAGCTGGATGGTCTATTAGCGTCTGATACACCTTATGTATCCAATACATAGACTTTTGTGTGAGTACCATCAACACCCGAATCGCACTATGCATCCAATACATACACTTTTGTTTAATTACTATCAAGACCCAGTCTGTGGCCACATACAGATATGTGATGTCTCTTGAAGTATTATAAACTTTCTAGTCTCGGCTGACTGCTGCACGCAGCCGCTCGGTGAGACAACAGCCAGTTGTTGTAATGTATCCACCCAAGATACTTCATCAATCTCCCCTCGCTCCAACATGTCTTGTAATACAGCAATATCAATGCGCAATCTTCTGTCTTCTACGCTCCTACAGGAGTAAAGGGCGTCCACCAGACTCTTGTTGTCTACGAAACACTTTATTTTGATCTTTCCACATCCAGAAACCTCATGCAATATCTTGGCAAGATATACAGCAGTCTCAGCACATTCAAGCAGCGACAACGCCTCAGCAGATAAGGTAGATTTCACGACCCTCCTGATCTTTCTTGTCTGCCAGAATATAGGAAATCTTGCCTCACTAGCATTTCGTAGGAGGATCACAAAACTTCCCTGAGATCCACTGCCTACAAGGTTGGCAAATGAGGCATCCAAAAAGCACTCTATATGACAGTCCTCGATCGGCCCCATTCTTGGAATGTATAGCTTCATGTTGTCAGTCTTCACCCTCGAGATCACCTTATTGAGTCTAAGCAAATCCACTATGGTAGCTCGGTTGCTAGTCACACTCAACTCACACACATCAAAGGCAATATCTGGCTGAGTGTGTGTGGCAATCCAGTTGAGTTGCCCAATTAATGCTCGGTACTCCGTTTTCTCAGACTTGGACAGCTCTCCTGATTTTACTGCTGAACGATGTCTACTCAGCGTGACTGGTTTCAAAGATGAAGCATACTGGAAATGGTCGAGCGTTATGCTGCCATCGAAGTTGGAGATGACACTGAGACCAACATATTTGAAGGCTTTTGATTCTGAACTGCCGATGAGGAATTTTTGACTCAAACGGTTTATCACTTGCTGTTCGAACTCAAGTGTACCAGCCCAAAAGAAGTCGTCGACATAGATACATACAGTGCCTTTGACTTTGCCACTATTGCTCCAAGAGAACAGCGCTGAATCCAGTGATGACACTTTAACTCCGAGACTCAACAATTGATCTTTTACGCGCAGATACCAATGCCTAGCAGCATCACAAAGGCCGTAAACAGTTTTCTTTAGTCTCCACAACTTATCATTTGCATATTCAGGCGGAGGACGTAAATGAACAACTCTCTCAATGTCGTTACCTTGCAAGTAGGCAGCTTTCATGTCCATATTGTAGCAATCCCACTGGTTGGTGGAGGCCAAAGAAAGTGCCAAACGCACTGCTTCCTTTGAACAAGTGGGTGAGTCTGTTCGGAGATCCACAGTGTCTTCCTCAAATCCTCTGGCGACTAAGCGGGCTTTAACAATAGGCTTTCCATTTTTCAGTTTTTCCGTCACAACCCATCGAACCATTATGGCACCTTGCCCATCATCTAATTCCTCATACACATCAATATTCAGCCAGTTTGTAATTTCATTTTCCTTTCCCCCCTGGGGGTAGGGGGTTTTTCAAGAATTCTCCCCCAGTATCCCTGCTTGTCGTAAGAGGCGACTAAAAGGGTTGGTGGTGGGTTAGTGCCCCACCCCGTAAAAACAACTAACTTGTAGGAGGAGGCTGTAGCACGGGCCGAACAGGGTAGTACTCCCGAGAGGAATGGAATGCTGGTGATAGGGAGAGCTGGAGCCCCTTTCACTAGCTACCTAATCATCCACCTTTGCTGACCTTTTCAGTGTGACAGTAACATGGAGAGTAGACCAGCATACTCTCCCAAACATTTCCTCTAACTATCATATGCACTACACCACAGGCACTTTACATATCAATCACACAACGTACCCCACTACGTTACAGGGGTTGACGCCAGCAAGGGCATGCGGCCAGAAAACTTTGCCCCCGCTACCTAGTGGTGGACTTTCGGGGGGAGGCATGACAGGGGTTCCACCGGCATAGATCACGGGTCCGGGGCGAGATGGGGCTCGAAGCTGTGCTAGAGGGTACAGGGCATTGCGGTTCCCAGGCTGTCGCGTCCGCTCAATAGAGAGGGGCGCGAACTTGGGAGTAGCGCCCCAGGAGGCTGCCCTATCAGTGGGTGTATAATGGCGGGGCAGTTGCAGTGCCAAGGCGCGCTTGGAGGGTGTCCCTGCAGGTGTCCTGGCAGGGTGCCCCGAGGCCACTACCACAGCCACTAGTAAGCTGGTGGGCTAGGGGTCCCAGATCCATTGCCTGGACCTAGGAAGGTGCAATGGGCTGGGCCTTTGGAATGTTTACCCCCCTTTATCTTACCAACTATGACCAAGTACAAATACATACATCAAAGCAAGCCTGAGGACAGCAAATCACCCAGGGGGTTTAGGGTGGGCTCGTGGAATGTGGGAAGTTTGAGGGGAAGAGCAGGGGAAGTTGTTGAGGAGGTGGGTGGATGTGGTTTGTTTGCAGGAAGTCCGGTACAGGGGTGGATCAGCCAGAAAGATTACTGGGAAGGATTGCTACTATAAGTTGTTTT
Organism: Birgus latro; assembly: GCA_018397915.1. Lineage (NCBI taxonomy): Eukaryota > Metazoa > Arthropoda > Malacostraca > Decapoda > Coenobitidae > Birgus > Birgus latro. The sequence goes on along the minus strand of JAGKTI010002311.1, from coordinate 10,579 downwards.
GGCAGGGGGGAACTGACGGATATGGGGGTGTGGGTGTGTTGGTTGCGGAGAAATGGGTGGAGTATGTTATGAATGTCATGAGAGTAAGTGATGGGATAATAGTAGTGAAAATTTTGATCGGACGGGTGATGATTTCAGTTATATCAGCATATGCTCCACAGGTGGGATTGGATGACGCAGAGAAGGATAGATTTTGGGATGATTTAATATGTGTAGTGGGTGGTATGGGTGATGATGAGGTAGTGGTTCTGGGAGGGGATTTAAATGGTCATGTTGGTGAAGCAGCTCAAGGTTATGAAGGAGTCCATGGAGGATGTGCATATGGTGTGAGGAATGCAGAAGGGGAAAGATACTCGAGTTTGGGGAGGCTATGGACATGATTGTGTGCAACACACATTTTAGAAAAAGAGTGGGTAGATTGATTAAGTACGAGTCCGGGGGAAATAGTAGTCAGATAGATTATTTTCTGGTCAGGAGGGTTGATAGGAGATTAGTGAGAGATGTTAAAGTTACAGGAAGCGAGGAGTGTGTGCAGCAGCACAAACTGTTGATTTGTGACATGGTGCTTAAGGAACGAATGATGAAAAGAAGGACATATGTACCTAGGAGGAAAATATGGAAGCTGAGAAACCAATCAGTAAGGGATGCCTTTTATAGTGAGATGAGGAGAGTGGTGGCTGAACAGGAAGCCGTAGATAGAGACGTTAATAAACAGTATAGAGCCCTTAAGAACAACCTCTTGAGAGTTACCGATGCAATATGCGGTTGGACAAGAGGCCCACCAAGACATAAAGTAACTTGGTGGTGGGATGAGGGTGTAGAAGCTGCAGTTAAGGAGAAAAGAAGGCTTTTTCGGGAATGGAAGAAGGGTGGTAACAGGGAG
>JAGKTI010002310.1:58080-68774 GCA_018397915.1 Birgus latro | reverse complement strand
ACACACACACACACACACACACACACACACACACACACACACACACATGATAACGGTGAACGCTGTAGTAGGTAGCACTAAATTAAATGAGTGGGTGATTGTCTCCATCACCTTACACCTTATCTGGTGGTTGGGAGTGTAAACAAAGGTGCCATCGTGCTTGACGGATTAATTACCTTTGTCTCATTACGTTTAATACTGCAAATCCATCTGGATTTCTGAATTACTTTTTTATGAGGAATGTAATATTACTGAAAAAGACTTAACCCCTTCAGCTAGAGATGGTCTCTTCTAAGCTAAATGGAATTGTCAAGGTGAAACAAAAAATATAATGAAAATAGATATTTGTAATCATGAGGGTTATTGGAGGTTTGTTGAACACTTTTATTAGCAAAATTCTTCGCTAATGTGAAAGAAATCACATGGCTTCAAAATGGATTAAAATTGGAGTCATTGCTCTGGAATAGTTATCTCTTTTAATTTTTACAAGAGTTTATTCCAGCATAATGAATAAAATTGGTTGACCATAACAAGATTCTAATGCAAAGGAAATTACCATACTGAAAGGAAAACAATTTTTCCTTAAGCGAGACCGAATGGTTTGCGACAACAAGAATAAAACACAAATGTCGTCATCGCTGCAGAGGAAATAATGAAGAATAATTCTGACACCTTCTGTGGAGGAGTTCATCCTAAAATGAATGACTTTGTCTGGTTTTAGAAAGACTGTAGTAAGAGAAATCGTGTTCATAATGAAGACCTTAAGGGTTTGTTTTCTTAAATATCTTACTGGACGCTTCTCTGATAGAAATGCTTTTGTGCCCTCATGTTCTCGCTATGGATTCTTCAACCCAGTGCGAGTAACAGTTAGGATAATGAATCACAAACCTAGAAAATGATGATGATAATGATGATCCACGGTATGTATTAGTGGGAAAAAGGGTTCATATGATGATGATGATGATGATGATGATGATGATGGATGATGATGATGGTGATGGATGATTGATGATGGTGATGGATGATGGTGATGGATGATGATGATGATTATGGATGATGATGATGGATGATGATGGATGATGGATGATGATGATGATGGATGAAGATGGATGATGATGGATGAAGGATGATGATGATGGATGGTGGATTGATGGATGATGGATTGATGGATGATGGATGGATGATGATGATGGATGGATGATGATGGATGATGATTGATGATGGATGGATGATGATGGATGATGATGATGATAATCATCATCATCATCATCATCCCTGTGTATTAAAGGGGAATGTGTCAGATGATGATAATCCTCCCTATGTCTTAGAGGGAAATGTGATTATGATGGTTGTGATGACTACCTAAATCCTTCAGGCGGTAGCATGGTGAAGGCGGTGAAGGTGTTTGGGATGCAGCTGGACATATGGATGCCTCCTAGAACAGACGTCATGGTTTCCTACAACCTTTCCCAAAGGTTCTCGCCCGTAAGTTGTCACGGACATTTTGTATTCTACGTTGTCTTTATACAGTCTGTTCCAAATCAGCAACATAGTGGGCAGTGACATACATCCTTCCACACCTACCCATACTCCTTCACTCAAGTTCATCCGCAATAATTATTAACCGACACTCAAGCTTGCGAAAATTCTGTGTTAATGTGTGTGTGTGTGAAGAAAATGACTGAAACTTGTTTATATCCATTTTTTACTAAACTTGGTGGAGGGGAGCAGGGTCCTCCAAGGGTTTGAGCTATTGTTTTGAAACTAGTAGGTCAATGCCACAGGGAATGTCAAAATTTGAACTTTCAAGATCAGCTTAATGCCTTTTTATTCCCAGTCGAAATCAAGCCTGGGGGATGACTTGAGGGTAGATAAGAAAGAGGAGATTCAATTCTGAGATCAGTCAGTCGAAGGTTAAGGTCACACAGCAATGTCAAAGTTTGAACTGTGTGTCTGTGTGTGAACAAAATAACTAAAAAACAGTTTTGATATGTACCGTACAGAACTAAACTTGGTGGAAGACTACATGACAAGGTCAGCTTGAACAGTTTTATCTGTTCAAAGTTTCAGGGTAAGAAAAGTATGAAAGAAACTGATTGTGACAACAGTCAAAGATTTAAGTCACATGGAATGGTTAAAGATTAAGTGAGTTCTGGCCTGATTTGAACTAAACTTGGTGGAAGGGTTAAGAGCCAGGTAAATCGGTTGAAGATCAAAGTCACGGGACAAAGTCAAATGTTTACCCCTTGAACCATTTGGTTGATGTGTGTGTTGCGCTCTCTGAGTACCCCTTCTTGTTCTTATTTGGAACAGACATATAACAAAGGTGATGGAGTTAGAATGAGGGAGTCTAGGCAAGTGTGAAAGGATGCGAGTCATGACCAGAATAAATTGTAATTTAAAATGCATTATAGTTTGTCCATTGTAAAACCCTCGTGCTCGAGAGACTCCCACTCATCTGAATACAATACTCTGACATTAGCTAAAACGGAATGGTTATTAGAGTTGTTCTGACCGTGACAGTGTTAACAGTAACAATATTCACTTCCTCAAGGAGTGTTTACTCACTCTTAGCTAAGTAAATTCGTCTAGCATTAGTTGGAATGAAATATTAGAGTTGGCCCGGCGATGAGATTAATATTATTGCCAGCAACCTCACCATTAGCTTCTCGCTCATAATATTTCATGGTCGATTTTCTGTGTTCTATATCATCTCCCTAACAAAGACTCCTTGTCAATTACTTTACACCTTGTTATCCTCTTAAATATCAATATCTCTTTACTATGGCGTGTGACCTTATGTCTGGGGCCCCATCTGCATGATATCCAGGAACCTGCACTCTCATAGTCTAAGTTAGCTCTCTCTCAATCTTCAATAGCAATTTGCTTTACATGTTACATTTTTCCTCTCTCCTGGTCATGCTAATTCTACTAACAGTATTGGCTAAGCACATGGCCATTTTATTCAGCTTAGAGTCAGTTATAAAAACGTGTACTGCGAGTTACATTCCAGAATGCCCAGTGTTCAACTGCTACTTACATCACGGAAGTTGTGTCATAAATCACAGTCTCTGCACTTTTTGGCATGAATTGTGGTCAGCTGTTCATCTGTAGATCAAATGGAGGCATCTACTTACACTGACCATACAATAACATATCCTCTTTCATCTTATAACTCTTAAATAGGTGGCCAATAAAATTGTTGATTTTTTCGGATTAACACCATAATTTTAGATATCCGATGAGCCTAAACTATAGAACATAATGGCCTAAAAATTTACGAACATATACCTCATTACATTACCAATCAAGCTGTAAGAACTGAACTGGAATACTGGAAACTTCGAAAACATTTTTTTTTTTCCCACAGAGGTCTCCTCAAATCCTAATGGCACAGTTGGCAGGTAAATTGGTGAAAGTGTTACTATTCGCTTGTCCATTACTTCTCGTTATCATCACCCACAGAATTTTTGGGGGGTTCCTCTCTATAAATTATCAAGGAGATGATATGCTCATATTCTAAGCTGTCTATACTCAGCACCACCCCACTTCTTCATAGAGCCACACCCACTTGGTCACCATCTGCAACTCACGGAATGTCACCGCAAAATTTATATGTACTGTCAGAAATTTTGAATCACTCCTTTATCTAATGAGTGTTAATCTAAGAACAATGGTAAATTTATATGTCTCGTGGGAGAATTAGGGCAATTAATCCTTTAACTCACCAACAACTATTCTCCTCATATCTTAGCTAGTTCCCTCAGAGCTGGCCAAATCAATAAGGTTACTTAGCTATAATGAGTCAGACAACAGATGGCGACGGGCGTGAGGTCTCTGTCGATTACCTAGGCTTCCAGGCGTCCTTAGGTGCGTATTTACGACATGCTACTTGAACGGGGTTTGCTAAGGGAATGATCAAACATGGCGAGTCTCTTGCCCCTCATAGGAGTCAAGAGTTGCCAATTATTTATTAATTACAAGGCTAAATACAGTTAAATTATTTCAAGAAATATACAAGGTAAATCTTATTTTTAATTAAACTAAAGCCAAATATTCCCTTTATCTAAATAAATATGTATTAAACCCACATCTGCTTTTCTACATGAGAACTTTTCATCCTTACCACGCAGACGCAGTTTAGGTCAATGGAAAATTCCCAAGTATTTACATGTAGGCCTGTGTACATTATAGTTGTCCACAAGGGTTAAATGCAGTAGCATTTAATTTATTAATAATAAGGATTATTAACAGAACGTAATCTCTGGGTTATGAAATCGATTGAATTAGTCATTACCGCTCCGCGGTTTTCCTTTGCCTGTAATAGTGACAACTATTGTAGAAAGTAAAGAGCGCAACTGCTCTGGGGGAAAATATGAATATGCTGGGCACACATCTCCATTTTATCAATAGAAAGAAGTTTCCTTTAACCATTTCTTTCAGAGACTAGAGGCAATTGTTAGGTAAAAAATCAACGCACAAGTTAGATGGCATGGAGGCGAGTACCTCTTCCAGGGCTATTCACTTACATTTTGCATCTTAACATTCTCTCGTATATAAGCTATGTCTTTCATAATGGAAGTATTAACTCTGGAATGATCTGGAGAAAATCCGACTATTTTATTCCATTTAACGCCAGATAATTTTTTCCACTGAAAGAGTATAGAGTTTAGAGTGTTATTACTGACCACAGTCTCTTTCTTAGGTTCCCGCCTGTAAGCATCCAGAGCCTCATTCCTGTATTCTTAGCTGGCTCTCTGAGTCATCTCGCTTAGTGGTTATTTTCCATAACATTGTACAATCTTCAACAGTCATCTTTTATAGTTAATTTTACATATTTTTCTTGTACGTTATTCGTGTCTTCTTAATTTTCACAGGTTGCCATGACTCACTTTACCTTAAAAAAATATCCTGGCATTACCTTGAGCTGAATACCGGAGTTATTTCGACAGTTAATGATATCAGAATTAATACTCTTGGCCTCCTATGCTAATTTTCAGGTGAATACAATTTGGGGGGAGTGAGCTGGAATGGAATGCTTCAGTGGTTCCGTCCATGAGAGAATTAACATATCTGCATTCTTCGCAGACGAGAGAAGTTTCCTTACCTCTTCCTTAGCAAATTCAGTTCATCTTGCTTTTATTTTGAAAGTGAGTGTCGTATGTCTTTTTACCCTGGATCAAAAACCTCTCATCTACTTTCTCATATCCCAAGTTGGGTATCAAATTTTTCTTAGCCCTTTGTTTTGAAATAATAGACTTACTGACAGCTTTTCCTCATCGACTTACTCTCCATGCTACATCCCTCCTCATTTAAGTTTTATCCTCTCAGGATTGCCTACAACTTCCCATTTGCCTTGCACCTCTTGTTTGCTGATTCATTTTGCATACTAAAGTCCTTTGCAACTCTTCCTCAGAGATGCATTTTGACTACAGTACTCTCCTTGGGATATCTTGCTTAGCAAATTATTTTCTATACACTGTACCTCTTGCCAACACTTGTTTTTCAACGCTTTGCTTAGCACATTGCACTCCCTACCATCATCTGTACCTCTCGCTAAAACTTCATCATTAGTGACTGGTTTTGCATATTGCACCTCCTGCCATCCCTTCTTTAGCGATCCACTTTCAAAATACAATAGAATATTCTCTCTTGTGTTATTTATACCTCACCTCGCAACCTTCTACTTGTGGCGAGTTTCTCTGTCAGCTTAAATAAAACAAAAGGCTTCATTTCACGACCAAAACGTTCATTGTTGCATATTTAAAATCTTAGAGGAATGCATGCTAATGGGCTCTCGATAACAGTGTGATAAGAGTAAAATAAATGTTCCTCAGGTTGATGTGTTATACTGTCACAATTTGAGACACAGAGCAACGCCAATTGACTCGAGTAGCTGCAGGCGTCTTCCCCAGGGGCGTATTTAGGATCTTGAAACACTGGGGGCTTAGCCCAGCCCAGAAATCTTTAGATTTTCATTGGATAATTTTCAAAAGAACTCAGTGAACAACTACAAGCACAAACTGAATAGCTACAAGTACCGAATGAATGACAGAAAGAACTCGGAGAACAACTACAAGCACCAAGTGAACATCTAGTGGCACAAAGTGAAGAACAGAAAGAACGATATAAATGACTCCAAGAGGCACTACGGAAGCAACAGAAGGAGTTGCAACTGAGGATCCAAGGACAGCTAGATGCTTTCAAGGGGGAAATGAAGGAAGAACAGCAACAGTTGAAGGAGGAAGTATATGCTGAGCTACAGCAACAGAAGTGTGCGGTAAGCAGTAATGTGATGGAGTGCAATCATCATCTAAACAACGAGCTGAAGATAGTACGAGAATTGTGGTGGAGCGCAGACAGCATGTAGACGCCAAACTGAAGGTTAATGAGGGAATATTGATTGAGTGCAGACAGCATATTGACGACCAATTAATGATAATTAGTGAGAAAGTGGAGGCCGTAGAGAATTTTTACACTGCTGAGTCTCAGGTTAGTGTACAAGGAGTTTACAAAAAAAATAATAATAATAATAATAATGGACAGTCTAAGCTGAATCTTGACAAATCCCAAGCATCTAAAGACAGCATTATAGGATTGAGTAATCAGAATGCAAGAGTTTTGAGTCCTGGACTTTTTTCTGATGCCCCAGTTTCTAGGCCCAAATCAGTGAAGTGCATGGCTATAACAGGGGTCAAATTAAAAAGAAACTTCAGGAATTTATTGGCAAAATATCTTGAGAAGCTTACCATGCGTAGAGTTACTCGCTGATCAGAATGGTTGGAATGATAGGCAGAATGTAGTGCAGCTTGCTAGTGGCCTTAAGGGTGCCGCAATGGAGATTCTTGGGCAGATGCCAGTGGAGCAGAGAAGCAGTTATTAGTCTTTACTAGAAGTTCTGGAGTGCAGATATGGGACCATGTACCAGATTTAGCTTTACAGAGCAAGATTTCAGACCCGTGTATGGGCTTCAGGCAAATCCCTGCGGTAGCTTGCTCATGACCTGGAGAGAATGGCACACAAGGTGTACCCTGGAGCTACACCTAGCCTGTTGGCTATTTTTCTGAGGGACCAATTCACTGATGCTCTTGACAGTGCACAGTTGAACGTGCAAGTGAAGTAGGCACAGTCAAGAAGCACGCAAGAAGCACTAGCCAGGGCTCTGGAATATTAGGCCGTCAGGTCTAGTACGTCCGCTTTTCAGGCAGGTCGTAGTGCAGAATTCAAGGCAAAAAAGGGGCAGGTGTGTCAAGTGCAAAAATTTGAGGGAAGTTACTGGTACTGTGAGACGCCAGGACATTGGAAAGTGGAATGCTACAAGTGGAAGAGGAAACAGAAGATCAGAGGAGGTTTCTGGTTTTGTGAGAAGCCAGGACACAAGTAGGTGGATTGTTATAAAGGGAAAGAGCAAGAACAGAACAGTGCAAGGAATCCTACGATTGCAACAAAAGTGTGTTGGACACGTGATGAGGTGGGACACTTAAGTAACGATTGTCCAAAGGAGAAGGACAATAAGAAGAAGGCTGTAGAAGACGGGAAAAAAGTGGTAGTAAAGGTTGTTTTAGGGGCAACAGCCAGCTGGTTTTTCCCAAGAAGCCCCACCATCTAGGAAATGCAAGAGAACTTCGACTGACTGTGTTAGTAGGCGGAAGAATAGACAGCAAGCAGTGTAGTATGAAAAAGACTGTAGCAAGAAAAGCACCTGTACTCCAGTGACAGGGCCAACGTTAAATGAAGAAGGCCTGAAGAGGATGCAGATGGAGTATGCAGATTTACAACCACTGCTAGAGTGGCTGCAGCAGAATACAGTGCAACCATCTTGGGAAGAAGCTTCCAGGTTCAGCCCACTGACTAAGAGCTACTGGAGTAAGTGGGACCTTCTTCGTTAGAACAACGGACTGCTGAAACATCAGTGGAAGACACCCAATGGCCTCAGGAAATATTGGCAAGTGGTGATTTCCAAGAAAATGAGGTCCGAGGTCTTAGAAGAATCTCATAACTGGATCACTAGTGGGCATCTCGGACTGAAGAAACCTCTAAGTCAGCTGCGACGAAGGTTCTACTGGACTTGTATGTGTCAGGGTATTGAAGAGTGGTGTCGGACCTGTGATTTATGCTGTGCCAAAAAGAGCCCCAGGAAAAGTGGTTGCACTTCTCTTCAGCTGCATCAAATGGGTACACCAATGCAAAGAGTCACAGTGACATTGCTGGACCTTTGCACTCGCTGAAAGAGTACACCGGTATGTATGTGTTGCCATGGACAAAGTGGCCAGAAGTCTATGCCGTCTCCAACCAAGACGTTTCGAGTGTTGCTCATGTGTTGATTGACCAGTTTTTCTGTTGTTTTGGGATGCCACAAGAGCTACATTCAGACCAGGATAGAAACTTCGAGTCTTCTGTGTTCCGTGAGTGCTGCAAGTTACTGGGGATCAAGAAGACAAGGACGGCCCCACTAAGGCCACAGTCAGATGGGATGGTGAGGAAATTCAACTGAACCCTGGGACAAGATCTGGCCATATACTGTGTAGAGGGATAGATGAAATGGGACCAGAAATTACTTGCATTGTTGATGGCATATCGGTCTGCATCCCATGAGTCTACTGGCTACACCCCTACAAAACTGATGTTGGGCCACGAGTTATGCTTACCAGTTGACCTGTTAATGGGAAGACCACCTGGTGAACAGCCGCCTACAGACACCACCGGCTATGCGATGCATTTTCAGGAAAGGCTGGCTGAGGTACATCATCAAGTGCGAGAAGCCCTTAAGTTTTCAGAAGTGATGAAGCACGAGTATGATGCCAAGGCAAATGAGGTGAGTTTCAAGGATGGTGACAAAGTTTGGCTATACAATCCTCAGCGGAAGAAAGGACAATCACCGAAGCTGACGAGCCCTTGAGATGGGCTCTACACTGCGTTGGACTGCCTCTCAGCCGTAGCGTACCAGATTAGGGGAGGCAGGAAATCTCGCCCAAAGGTGGTACATGTGAATCGTATATGGCAGTACCATGAGCCACAACGGTACAGCTGGGACGAGGAATTGTGCTCACCCCCAGCTGAGGATGTTGAGGAGGACCAAGGAGCTTAAGTAAAAGAGGATGGTAACAGTTTCATGAGGGAAGAAGTGAATCAGGACTAAGACCTTCCAGGAAGAGTGGACTGTGCGGAGGAGCAGGGACATCGTTGGAAGCGACATAGGAGAAGACGATGTTTTGAAGGATTATTTTGTGTCTATCTAGAAGTTTCATTAGGACTGATTATGATGTTTTTAAGTACTGTGTAGTTTTGTCAGGACGACAAAAGGACTAGGGAGGGGGTAGCGTTTAGAAACAGTGCGTCCCTGCGTGCAAGGCCTGGGGGGGCTGGGTTTACGATAGAAGAGTTGAGAGGTAGGATGGGACTGGAGTGTATTGGTGTTGTGATGAGGAGAGGTAGGATGAGGTGGTTTGGACATGTGGAGAGGATGGGGGATGATAATTGGGTGCAGAGGGTGAGAAGTGTTAATATTGGGGGAGGGGCTGGGAGGGGTAGACCGAGAAAGACATGGGACGAGGTCATTAAATGTGACTTAAGGGTTAAGGGACTGAATAGGGAGGCTGCCAGAGATCGAGCAGCGTGGAGAGCCGCCATTAGGTGACCAAGGCCGACACATGCAAGCATGTTGGAGCCTTCAAAAACGAAAACGACGAAAATGATTTGCTACATAGGAAGTACTGGAAGGTTCTCAGCACTTCTCATATTTTTCAGTTACGAGTCAGAGTTGCCAGTTAGCTTATATTTGTGAGTGGAGGTATTTTGTAAAGTTTCGCATTAAATTCTATCATCCTTTTCTCTGTAATGTTTTATTTATGTAATTGTTAAATTATGTAATTTTATTTCAGTTTGTACACTAAATAATTCAGTGTTACGTAGTGTAAGAAAACTCTGGGATAATTTTAATGTCTTTGAGTGGTCACTGTTGCTCCTTTAATAATGTACTAGAAGTCTGGAGAAGGGAAGGCTATATAAAGAGGTGGAAATGCAGCTGCAGGAGTAAGACCTCGTCCCCACTCGTAGTGAACAGTGGGGACTAAACTCCTTAGACTTTTTTTTTTTTGCTGCTGCCCGCTTGATCTGCCAGTCGTCATGCCGACTTCCACTACTGCTCCAGCCTTCGACCCGTTGAGGGGGGCATCCTGCAGTAGTGCCAGGCAGCCGGGAGCCACGACGATCTCTGGAACCGTTGTTTGGTTCAACGTGAAGTCTGGGTATGGATTCATCAGAAGTTGGGACAGCGAATCTGATGTTTTTGTGCACAGACTTGGGATCGTTGCTCCAAATCCACGGCACTTCCGGCGCTCTCTCGGCGAGGGTGAGACAGTGGAGTTTTGTCTCCAGCAGACACCGAAGGGTCCTGAGGCTACAGGTGTCACTGGGCCGGGGGGTGCTGCTGTGAAGGGCTCTGCCCATGCACAGCGGCGCACCGAGGCCCAGAGACGCCGCCCTAGGGGTCCTTGGTGTTCTGGGGAGATTAACACCATTGTCTCAATGTGTGTTGCTACGGCAGAGGCTTTTTGTGGGGGTGACAAGGCCGTTTTGCGCGTCCTCCTCCCCCAGATTTTCGAGGAGAACGGGCTTCCAAGCATTGCCATCCCTCAACGCTTTGCTGGCAACTCACATTCCTCCCCTCGTCAGCAGCGTCGGCCCCGGCGACC
>JAGKTI010002310.1:23217-47928 GCA_018397915.1 Birgus latro | reverse complement strand
GTGAAGTGTTCACAAATTGAGACTTTGTTTTATGGAATGTTCCAGTCTATTTGGAGCACTTATTTGTTTTGTTTGTATCTTAAAGTACTGGCAAGTACTTTTCCTAAAGTTGCGTCAAATCAGAAATGGAGGTGCAAAATTATGTGTCGAGGAAAAACTTTCTAGCTACACGGGCGGTGAGATCCCATCGTGAGATGGAGTCTAGTTTTTTTTTTTTTTTTAATTTATTTTACTTCCTCTGTTCTGTTACTGGAAAAAAAATCTTAATAATTTTGAAGTGTAACACATTCTTTCCTCTACCTGAGAAATCTCCATTTCGCGTTGACTATTTTCCTGTCCTTGATATACATTGTGAAAATACCCTACATCATTCCAGTCTTTGACTCTTAGGGTACTATGACTCTCAACTAAATAAAATCCTTTGAGGTTTGCTCAAACAGAATGCTGGTTATACGAACTGGGTTCTTGGGAACGGTATTATACCTACCGTATCAGGTTCCTATAGATCACTCTCAACTGAAGCGTCCTTTGGCGATTACATGAATAGAATAATAGCTAAACTAAGCATGAGAGGCTTGGTAAATTACAGCACACCCTCAACAGTGTTGGAGAGAGTACCGACACTTGATTATCCTTGACAGTGTTGGAGAGAGAACTGGCGTTTGACCATATATGTAAAAATATACCTTCTGATTGCACTTTTCCTCTCCAGTGGAATTCACCGTTGATAATCTTGTCTGAAGAAGCTGCCCCCCAATTCGGCCTCGGTACCATCGTATGAATCACTATATTTGGCAATGGGGCAATGTGGACTGGTAGAGCCAATTCTTCTTTGGCTTTACGTGAAGGTTATATACCCTTCTCATATAGGGAGGAATATATTTATTCTTCTTACCCGTGACTAACGTTAATAGCCTTGGTTTAATCTCACTTGTTTTAATGTTGCCCCACGACAAGAAGGTGGCATTCAAAAGGGCGCCTGCGTCAGTACCTCTACATTATAGGCACTTTTTATTCTCCCTGGAGTCAGACCTTGTTTATCTTCCGTCGTGCCAAAATAATAATAATAATAATAATAATAATAATAGTTCATGCTTTATTCATTGAGTTTTCCTGTGTATATATATCCTGTTCTTTCCACCACTTTGTCGGAATTCTTTCAAATAATCTTAATTCTTCCACTCTCCCTTCCTCAATTCCTGTCAGATGGATCTGCAAGTGTTTCATCATCTTATAAACCTGAACTCTGCTTAAACTTTTGCCTCTAACTCACCTCTAGATAACTCCGTTTGCTGCTTTCCATCTCCTCCTCTCTCTTTCTTATGACGTTACAGAATCTTTACTAGATAGCAGTTATGTTTTCAGCCACCTCTGGACTTAGGATTAGTAAAGTTTTAGATAATGATGGGGTCTTTGCTGTTGCTTTCATGAACTATGCATCCATACTGAAACCTTACGTTGGCAAATTGTAGTCACTGTTAGCTCATATCTTTTCTTCGAACTGGAAGTTCCTCTCGTTCCATCTCTCTCGTACAATGTTGACGTTTACAGTGCTCTGACTATCGCTTAGTACGGTGAAATCTTCGCTAGATCAAAATATAATCATCTGTAGGTAGCCATAACAAAGTTTTAAAAGTAGCTAAGCTACAGAAATAGTTCAACCTCTCGCCCTGATGAATCTTTCCAGATCTGAATAAAATCATAAGTCGGTGGACGAATTATGAAGACGTCGTCGTACTGGAGTGGATGAATTCAGACATTTCAAAAGTCTCGGTTGAAATGGAAGATCTGAAACATATATACCCTAACATTATTTCATCAAAACACCAACATGGGTTTCATCAGGGACTCTGTGTTTGCAGTTTTCTTGTATTCTAATTAGATTCTTGACCACTTTCCTTCCAAGAGTATAGTGAAAAATTATCCATTATGATGGATATTACAAAAGCCTTCGACCGACCTTGGCAATAACTTTTACTGTCAAACTGCTCTCATAAGGTTCCAGCCTTTGTACGGTTTCGAGTTTAGTTTCCTTTCTGGTCCTCCTACCCCTAACTGTGTAAATGGCAGCTATTTTTTGGGGGGGGTTCTTTCTTTTCACCTTCTCTTTTATTTATGTCCATCAGTGACTTTCTAAGGGTGTACAGGTAGACCTATGCACTAATATAGGGATGAATCTACATTTCATTTTCCCATCAATTTCTCACAGCAGCCATCGCTCAGGTCAGTACAACAGTTTTTTTTTTTTTTTGTCCGACTCTGGGCATAGGCTTCACAGCCTGCTATCATGGCCCAGCAGTCCTCCTACATACGATGTCACCACTTCGGCGCTAACACCCACCGTCCATATTGAATACATGCCAGGGCTGTCTCATTCAGGACTGGTGTATTGGTATTAGCGGGGGTATTTTTACGACATGTCGGCGGGTCTTCTGGTAGATCAGTAAAGCCTGATTTTGCTGAATTTCAAATCCTTAGACTGTTCCCTGCCCCAGCGAGGATTCGAACCTGGGTCCGTGGGACCGCAGGCCACCTCTCTACCGATTGAGCCACCGCCTCCCCCATAGTTGGTGGATGAGGTTTGCGCAATCATGGCCTTTGCACTGTCAATTATTTTTGAAAGGAGCAAAGAAACCTTGTTCCTGTAACGTCGGATGATTTAAGTTCCTCTGTGCTCCAGCTCGTTACAGTCTCTCCCACGAATATCTTCACACTTCCATATCAAGCAACTACTTTCTTCTCTGTCATCTCTCAAAATTTTTCTTTATCATTTGCTCGTGGCTTTGAGTGAACATTATTCCTCTTATAAAACGAGCTTCTCAATGGTCGGGCATGTTTGCCGATTCTTTATCTCCTTAGTTTCAATAGTGTGTGACAGTTAAGTATGACATATAAGCACAGCATTTAAGTATAGCATGTTCGCATAGCATACAGCATAAACATGGGATGCTCAGCTCTTTCAGCCATGCTAAACAGGGTAGAATCAAATCCTTTTCACTTTACCAACTCCCTCCCTTCTCTGTTTCCATTGATACTTTTTTTCTTCGATGGAATATTATATCTCTCAGTCTCCACTCTTGTTCTGTGGGTGGCCATTCCTCTCCTGAATTTTCTTCTTGCAGTCCCGTCACTATGGTCACGGAACACCTGCGCCTATTCACGTGCTCATATCTTTTCTGCGCAACTGAATAGTACAAAGTTTATCTGGTATTCTCAGTTCTGCGTGCATGCAACAGTTCAATAGTTTAAGCAGAATATAACCAGGGATTTCAAAATTAAATGATTTTAAGTTTGATTCTTGAGAAAAGACAATTTCTGTTGAGTTCCAGATGTTTTATTTTTGTTATCATTTTTATAAAAATGTATCTTGTTCATCATTCCATAGGCCAGCACCCTACCAACATTGCCATGTTTCATTGCGATGAAATCTATTTCATGGTCTGTTATGTTCATCTGAAAGTATGTAAACATAGTAACACTGATTAAAAAGTACCCAATCGCACATGGTCCCAGTACCCAAAACAATGCCCTTGTTATAAATTTATCATTCCCAGTAACAAAAATCTTATAATGAGGTACGGAACTGTCATTTCAAAACAGTATATTACGCTGATTATGAATTCTTTAATAATTTAGTGCTTTCAGTATGTTCTGATACTTCTGATCTTCCGTCAGACCGCCGGGGAGGGCATCACGGCTTCTACTACAACGGAGTCAGACAGTTTGGGTTTCCCAACTTAACCAGTCCCATTGGCCTTCATGAGTGGAGTCACTATTGCCATATATTCGACAAGGGTGAGTATGTGGCCTACATGGGTGGACAACAAAAGGCACGAGGGCCCATCTCCACGCCAAAGGTGCCATTGCCTTTGCGAGGCATTCTCACTCTGGGACAGGAGCAGGACAGTATGAAGGGAGGCTTTCACCCCTCTCAGATATTTCGTGGACAACTGGCCCTCGTTAACATTTATAACAGGACATTAAGTGAGGTAGAGGCGAAGGAGCAAGCCACTTGTAAGGGAGCAGCACTTGGTGAGATATTTTCTACAGAACGAGAGACAGTTGAAGTATCTGGTGTTGCACTTACTACCTTGAATGAGAAAGAACTCTGTAAGAAGCCAGTGAACTTTGTTATACTACCAGAGCCCAGACACCTGCAGGAGTCTCGCCGTGCATGCAGGAATATTGGCTATGAGGTATACGCTCCATCTTCCCTCATAGAGAATATCCAGCTGTATAACCATTCTCTTCAGTTTGCTTCCAAGTGTCGGTCTAACTATCATCTGTGGATCGGTGCAACTGATAAAGATCTTGAAGGCGTTTGGAGGAAATTCTCTGACAGTGAAGTAGTGAAAAATCCTCCCTTTGAGTTAAATGAACCAAATGGAGGAAAGGGAGAAAACTGCTTGTTGATGTTCCTGTTGAATGGCATGTGGGTAGACACATCGTGCGATATTCAGTGGCCTGCTTGTGTCCCCTGCCAGGTACTGCGCTCCAAACCTATCCGGTTACGAGGACTTTGCTTCAAGACAGAAGCAGAGATCTTCTTTGAAGTCCTAGGCTACGAGGGAGGAAAGCCATACCTTCATGGATATTACAGTTACATGATTTACAGGAACAGTGAGGGAGAGTGGCTGATGCATGACACTGTCTCTAATGAGACGGTTGCCACACTGGCACTTCCTTATGAAGATTCCTATCCAATTGGTCGCCACACATGGACACTGAAGAAACCGACGTGTAACACACCAGCAAACTCTGATATTCATCTGAGCCTTTCGGTGTGTTCTCTTTCTGAATTCACTTGCTCAAATGGTGATTGCATAGCCCTAGAGAAGCGATGCAATGGCAAAAACGACTGCTTAGACTTTTCGGATGAGGACCACTGTCAGATGCTCGTGTTGCCGGGAGGGTACCGTGCCACACAACCGCCAGCCAACTCCTCTGGTAATTGGCCCATCCTCCTTTCCTCAACCGTGAGTGTGTTGCGTGTGGAGGAGATCAGTGACGTGCAGCGCTCCATCAGCGTTGAAATGGAGCTGGAGGTGAGCTGGATGGATCCACGCATCACATTCCTCAACCTGGGTGACACACTCGAGTGGAACAAATTGTACGCCAGCGACATCAAGCTTATATGGACACCAAGGTTCATTTTCCCTAACGTCTACCAAGGGAATATTAACATCATCGAGGAGGAAGTCAGTGTCAGGAAGCTAGGAGGACCACTCAAGCCAAAGTTCAACAGTGTCCATCAGGGTAACTGTGTTATTTACTGAATTTGTTTTCAAATTTCTTTCCATCCAATGGAATACAACTGAGATACGGCAAGTTTGTGCCGAACTCGCATTGGCTGCATAGCACCATTTTCTTAATGATTGATTTTTCACATCAAGCCTTGATATTCTCTTGTACACTACTCAGATCACTAATTTCAACATAGTTTGCATCCGTCGAATAAGACGGAATAGCTAAGTGTTATAGTTAAATAAATCGCTGAATAATCAATGCTACGATATCTCTCTAGTCCTCCAGCTTACCATCCTTAATCTTATTAAGAAATGGAGTATTCCTACATGTTTATATTATCATCAACTGACAGTTACTACAACACAGTAAAGCTGTACTTAGGGTCTCAGTCGGATATGAACACCTGCAGACATTAATACCGATTCACTTCTTTATGACAAAATAACTAGAAAGCAAAAAATGGCTTTCAAAACACAATGAGGTCATCTAACCCAACATATTCCTCAGGACACTATGTAAGATTTCATAACCGTCAGATTAAGAAGCGAAACGGTGCTACTGTCTGCAAATTTACTTGAAACCTAAATTTCTTTTGACAGGTTCTTTCCCTATACTTTCCAGATATTGCTTACAAAGGAAGTTCAGCTACCTTGGTGAAGAGGCAACAAATCAGGTAGGGCAGATCTTATTATAAAGAATTTTGAAATTAATACACTATAAGATAAATGCTGCAATATTTAAAAATATAGGTCCAATGTATTCGCATATATTGTATTTTGTATACATTTACGTAAGAAAGATTTGCTCGTATATGAGACTTCGAAGCATCTTTTCTGTGGCGATTATTTTGCGCACTAGTATTACATTTCAGTATTTCTGCCCCAGGTTATATATTTCTGGGGTTATGTATTCAGCCGTGTCAGTGTGTATGTTTGTTTGTGCATAAGGTATCTCAAAAAGTTTTTATCGTATGTCCATGAAGTCTGGTAGACAGATGGGCACTGGGTCATGGAGGAGTTGATTAAACATTGAGGTGGAGTCTGAATGCAGGATTAAATCATAAATTTCACTGGCGTCTGCAGAGCGATACATTCCCTAGGATTGCGCAACGAGGAAGACTATGGCCGTAGAATTAATTACCACCGCAAACGACGTTGGACGGAGGTGGGTTTATATATCATAGACTATATTGGCGTTGGTAAGGGCAGTCCATCTCTGAATGCATTATATTCTTGTGCATTATACATGTCTCTGTAGATGCCTCCTTAATATACAAGAAGACACTGAGGTGTAAAAGACAAACATTAGACTTTGTGTCATCCATGGACGCATTACGGCACTTTGCTAGATTACTACAAAACGATATTCCTCAGGTGAGGGGAATTCATGTAGTTGAAGGTTGGAAAAAAAAAACAATTCGCTTTACCCCATATCGTCTGATTTAACCCCTTCAAGCCAAGGCAGTGATGTATCTTAAGTCTTGTTTTCAATCTCCAGGCGGCATTTTTCGTCACAAGATAGACTAATAGAACTGGAAGGATTGAATATAGCTTTCGCAAGCACTTAGTGGACCAACCAGGCTGCCAAGTGCTTGCCCCCGACACACGCACTGACACTGAACTTTACATGGACCTGCTGTGACATATCGAGCATACCCATGGGAAATTTCAGCTCATTCCGCTCAGCTGTATAATCTGTAGAGGGTTCCCAATGTCTGTTGAAAAATCGGGCACGAAAGTGAGCGTGGCTCCGGCGCAGTTGAGTGCACGCAACTATAATTTACAGCATCATCGTTAGCTCGTTGCTCCGCTTCTTTTGATATACGGCACGTCGAAATCCGTGGGGATCAAACGTGGACAGACACACACACAGACAATGCTTATTCACATAGTATTATTGAATACACCCTTCACTACATAAAATATCCCCTTAAAATGAATAATTTTCGCTGCTACAGTCAGTGAAATAAGTATCTTGCTTCGTGAATAAATAAAAAAAAAAGTCGAGCCAGCCAAGATATCTATTAGTTCAGTTAAGACTACAGTTATCCGAGACGTGCAATAGTTCCATTAAGATTGCAGCTGTGATTCGTTGCCTTCAATTTACCTTCATACAAAACCTGGATGATAAGATACGTCGCTATCCTGACCAGCATGAACAACAAACAGCACCTCTGAGGAAGCAACACCCCGCTCTCAACTTTTGGCCTTTGGGCCCAATATTTGACTTTGCGCTGTGACCTGGACGTTCAGCTGATTATTCTCTAGCTGGAATGACTGACCCTCAACTCTTCATCCAAGATATTTAGGGTAACCTTATTCTCCAGGCCTAACCTTTGGCCTACAGTTTTTTAATCACAACAGATCAATCCCTGGGACGACCTTCATCGAGTCTGTACAGAAACACGAAAACAACCTTCTTTGCTCACACAAACAAACGCACACGCAGAAATGCGCACACGCGCACACACACACACACACACACACACACTCACGCACACACACCTATCAAATCAATACTTTGCTAGTGCGACTGCGCCAGCTGATGAAATTAACTGAAAATGACCAACTTCAGCTGAAGTTCTTAAGCTTCAATATAATATGCCAGTTCGACCACGACACAATGGGGATTTAATGACTTGTATTTTTAGTTTAACATAAGCCTGAGGGGTAAAGCCAGGATGAATGCTGTGTGATTGGATTCCTGACTCCTTTCACCTGGTAAATTGTTGATAATTCTCCATCTTTTGTGCTCTATTTTCTTGATTTCTGGGTGAGAAAAAGAGGACAGGATGATGATTTAGGTAATGGAGAATTTCAGTGGTAATTATGAGAGAAATGTCTGACTGATCTACAAATTCCAGTGAGCATTGTGTTCAGTATTTTCCTTCATTTGTTATACCCTGTTCCTGTTTTTGAATCCCTCTTTCCATGTGATACTAGGAAAGGTGGTGAAGATGTGGTGACGATACCTTTTTTATCAACTTTATTATCATCATTATCATTATTATTATTATTAGTGTTATTGTTAATGTTATCTTTTTAATTATCATAACTATAATTGATTTATTGTCTGAGAAGGTTAACTGCCGCATAAATTTCAGTGGTAATTTCGTGTGTACGTTCGAGGTGTTCTTCTATCCCTTCGACCTGCAGCACTGCTTCCTCCTGCTACAACTGTCCTCAGCACGTCGGGACCTGGCCACATTCACCAGCGAGTTGTCTAGAGTGGAGTACCTGGAAGAGGAGTTCCTGCCCGTATTCCAGGTCACTCGATGTTCCCTCAGTATTGAAGAAGGTGGAAGCAACGAAACGAGCTTCAGTGTTATGAAGGTAACGGCAGCGTATTTTCAGTAGTTTTCCTCTCCCACGAATGGTGAGAGGAGTGAGGCGTAGATAAGGCAACCAGTTGGAGCAAGGCACACAGGTTAGTTGGTTATGGCCACCCCCTTCCTGAATCGTGACATCTGGATGTAGAGAGAGTGACAAACACCACGATGACGTATAATACTTTAAATCGGTGATGCGTTCCAGAATCTCACATCATATTCCATAACATTTATAATATAAATCAGAGGAATCCGTCGACTGAACTTCATAAGCAGTAATTCCCAAAGACGACGTCAAATGCCGTAGAAGGCTAAGCCAAAATGGGTTTTCCGTTCGTTCATTCATCAGCGCTCTAAAGATTGCATTTATGGACCTATTTTCATGTTTTAAATATCAAATAACTCACCCAGGCTGACGGTGTGCCCTTATCTTTGTGGTCAGCATCCTCAGGTCAACCTCAAGATCAGTTATCTTCCCCAAAAAAGTCGAGGCCAATCAGCTGAGAATCCCTAAACGACGTGAAAAGTACGTCACACCCAGACAGATAACCAGTAACCGAAACCCAGCCCAAACGCCTGTCTTGTCTGCTCTCTGCATCAAATATTTTATTGGGGCCTTTATTACACACACACACACACACACACACACACACACACACACACACACACCTCTTTAATATTACTATAGATCTATGGTCCTTGCTGCACTGCGAGTTTCTGTGGAGGAGCTACTTTTAACCAGATCTACACCAAAGTATTACTTAGAATATCAGATACGGACTTCAAATCTAGCTACTGATTATTAGGCAACAAAATCTAATGTTCTCAAGCATAAAGTAAAATTTGGTTAGCTTAATTGAAGTAAGCATTTTTTCCGTATAATGGTTATGCACTATTGATTCTTGCAACCTAGCCAACTTGGTTTAGCAAAAACAAAACAAAAATCAGTATTGAAACTGTGGGATGGTGGTGTCGAAGAGATGGTGAGGAACAGTGAAGAAGAGCTAAGGGGGAGTTACTTTTGAAATAATAAAATTATACGGCCCAACTTTGAGAAGAGAGCTATATTTTTTTTTCTGCATGTACAGTCCTGGACACTAAGAGGACAGGATAGTCTGCCACTAAGGTGAGGGTTAATTGCACACGTCCACCCCCAAGTACCTCTTCTTACTCCCACAAAAGCACTTATTGTTGTTTGGATATTTGTCCCAGTAGTACTAGGACACGGGCAAACTAAGAGCCCGTCAGAGGTGCGCGCTTAGCGCACGAGCTTTAATTAGCGAGGGGGAAGGTAGCCCCTAACCATACTGAGTAAAATGTTGAAGAGAGTGCCGGCAACAATGCCAGCAGCATCAGTAAAATCAACCCCCGACCGAGCAATGCCCGCGTCGGGGCGAGACCAGAGCAGGGTAGTGGCAAGACAGTGAAGGAGGGAATGAATGAGAGGCACCTCAGACCTGGCCAAGCAATGGGGACACGGGTCCGGAACCGCAGCACCAATTAGTGTGAAACAGGGGAACCCCAGTCGCAATCTCCTGAGTCTCACGACGAGATAGTTAGGCCGGCCCGGAGGAGGCACCAGGGGAGAATAGGATGTAGCAGTGGCATACCAAGAAGCGGAGCTAGAGCCCTCAGAGATGCAAAGCTGATGCTCCTCCCGGGACAGCCTGCTGATGGTTGCAGAGGGGGAATGTGGTTTGTGGGAGAGAGCAAGCAGAGCAGCCGGGGCATCAGCAAGTTCATTGCCGGTGATCCCAACATGACCCGGGAGTCAATGAAGAAGGATAGTTGCTCCCTTGTGGACGAGGAGGGATGCGACTGTATAAATGGCCGTCAGGAGAAATGCATTGTCATGAAGGGAGAAGAGCATAGCCTCTGAAGGGAGGAGAGAGAGCGTCCATATAAATAGTGATGCGTCGGTGATGGTGATGGGCGTGGCGCAATGCACCCAGGATGGCTGCAAGCTCTGCCTGAAATGCAGACCCACCCGGGAAGAGTCGCCACAATTCGACAAGTCTCCCAAAGACAAAAGCAGACCCAGCAGAGCCATAAGGACAAACCGAGCCATCAGTATAATAAATGGCCGAGCCTGGGGAGTCAAGAGCTGCTGCCAAAATTAGAGCCTCCTGACGGGGGATAGCAGGAATAGAGGAACGATTTTTTTTTTTTTTAATGCATGGAAGAAGGAACAAAAGGCCATGGGCCCACATACTGTTCGTTCCAAGAAAAAACAAAAACACTATGAAAGAGAGCCAAATTCAAGATCCGTTCATTTCAAGATTCCTGGACACACTGCGTTTGAAAAACTGGAGATCATAGGAAGTAGGGCCTCCGAAGGACTGAGAATCTGGAAAGGAGGAGGACTCCATGGTGGTGGATCGGCATACCCAGGGAAGGGGGAGTTAAGATCCTGGCAGATACTAGGAGCAGCCCCCAGACCACGAATAATAGTGGCCGTGGTGCAGGCCCAATCACACTGGGGGAGCAGCTTAGGTGAGCGGCACAAAAGGCGTTTCAGTAGGGCAGAGACAGATAGGTGAGACCGATGCTGCACCAGCTGAAGAGTGATAACTGCCACACATAGCACAATACAATGTGCCAGTGACAGAAACCACTCTCCATACGCAAATTAGCGAGATGGGTCCAGCGTGGTACACCAAGCATGATGCATAGTGCATCCTTTTGGATAACCTCTAGAGATCTGGAGACTGGCGGGGTGAGGCCAGTCAAACAGATTGTGCAGTAGTCCACCAGAGACCGGATCACGTGGACATAAAAGTCCAGAGGACTGAATAGGATGCCCCAAAACCATCTCGATAGATACCCGAGAGCAGCCATGCGGGTGGAAGCACGCTTTATCAGGTATCGGATGTAGCTGGCAAAGGTAAGACCCCCACCAAACCAGACCCCTTAATACTGATGTATAGAGATGAGGGTGAGCTGGTGGCCCCCAAGCAGTCTGGGGGATGGAGGCCAAAAGGCAGACACTTTGTTTTATTAAGATTTATCCTCAGCCCTAGCTCATTGCACTTTGCATGCAGCAGGGAAAGGGCAGAGGATGCCTGGGTAAAACAGTCTCTTCGTGTGAAGACGAGGGCCAAATCATCTGCGTGGCAGAGGAGAGTTATGCCAGGCCCATAGTCAACAGTAAATTGCTGCTCCCGCTTCGCGCCAGCAACATGCGTCTGGAGGAAGGCCTCAACAGAGGGGGTGGGAGTCGGGTTGGCCCCTAGGGTCTAGGGATGCCGGATCTCTTCATCAGGAGACAGACAGACAGACATCCTCAGACAACACACACAGACTCCCAGATGTAAAAAAAAAAAAAAAAAAAAAAAGGACAGAGTCCCTACAGTGACGGGCAACTTTGCTTCCCGTTCTCTAAAGGGCGACATAGGAGGCACCGGCACTGCCCCATAAGGGTCTTCCCTAATCTGCCAGAGCTACCCTCAGCACTTCCTATAATCAGGCCTTAATGGCCCCCCCTCATGGAAATACCCTAAAGGTCCTGATAGCGTGGTTGTAGGTACTTGTAGGGAAGTAGGAAAGTCGATTATGGGTTATTTAGTACAATCAGAATAAAGTTGTGAGATATTATCAACGAGGTGAGTTACAGCACTCTTGGGTTACTGAGTTTTATTGTACAGTTATACTGATAGTGATTTACAAACGAACTTAGCATGATGGCCAGTCTCCCCTTTCTCCTTACCCTGCCCTAATTGTTCTCTTGGGCATTATCCACCCCCTTTCTGATCTGCAGGGCTTCTCTCTGACATTATATACAGGTGGGAGAGGATGTTTGGTGAGGTAGTAGTGTCTGATAGGTATCCTGTGGACTTCCACGTGTTTGAATACGTCATGAAATTCTTGGTTGTTTGGAGTACGAGGATGTTTTGAAAAACATCGTATGTTAAGGATTCTTGATGGTCTGGGACAACATGATTGTGAATGTGAATTGACATTCCTAGTGAGAAGCTGTGTACGTTTCCATCAGACACTACATCTTGTATATTGTATTTATAAGATATATACTTATGTCTATAACGGCACTCCTTCAGGGTTCGGCGTCATACCACGCTGACGGGCACTAACGACAGGCTGTTAAAAAAAATAATAATAATCCCACACACACTCACCCATACTCACACACAGTCAGACGTCTGTCAGCCTGAGACAGAGACTCAGTAAAAGTAGGAAAAGCCACAGAAAATCCTTCTTAATGCTGGAGACAAAGTCCCTTAACGGCAAAAAGCTGGAAGAACGCCCAGAAAACTTTCCTCAATAAATGAGGCAGAGTCCAAGGCAAGAGAGAGATGGGCCAGAGGTCTGTTCAACACGGTGGATGGTCAGGGAGCAGCCGACACACAAAAACACCGATTTGTTAGGCGGATGGATCGAAGATCTGAAGCTTCACTCACTCTCATGTCTTGCCGCATGTAATGTTTCATTTATCCTACTATTATTTGTATTATTACGTGCATAGATCCACCTTCAGTTCCGTGAGAAGTAATTATATTGAAGTTTTAACACATTTCAACAGAATGACCACAGTGTATAGGGTTTGGTATCCAAATATTTATCCGTCTTCTAAACGATATACTAAAATCCAATAGTGACAAATTATATAGTTACTAGCCATGTAAGTCCCTTTTCTGATTTGTTGTCTGGGGAGCCACATAACCCACCCACTCATTCACCTACCCACTCATCCACCTACCCACTCAACCCATCCAACAAAACCCAGCGGCCTCACCCTGGCCACTCACCCTCCCCAGCCACCTGTTCGACCCACCAGCTCACTGACCCTGGCCATTCACTCCCCCCACCTACGAATGCCACCCACCAAGCTCACCTAACAATGCCATCCATCACATCCTCCTGCCCAATCCTCCCACCGTACCCACCCACCCACCTCTTCCTGAATACTCACCCCCCACTCTGACCACCTACCCCACCTGGGAACCCACCCATCCTGTCCAGTCACTTTTCCCACCGACTCACCAGCCCATCCCACTTGCCCAAATACCCTTCTTTCCAATCCCCATTCACCCACCCCCCATCCCACTCACCCATCCGAACCCCACTCGTCCACTAAACTCATCCCATCCAAATCTAACTTACCGACCCCTCCCCGACCACCCACCGATCCAGTCGCTCATCCAGCCCACTCGACGCCTCCATTCACCAACCCATTTTCCGCTACTGCCCACACCAAGCCAGTCCAATGCACCGAACCACCACCAACCTCATCATCAACCTTATAGTCTGTTTGCCAATGTGGGGGACCTAGAAATGTTTTATAGTACAAGGTTTATTGGTCCTTTCATATACCCAGGTACTTGTAGGGCATCACTTGAAATATGAAAAATTAAGGCCGCCATTACCGAATTATTGTTTTTACTGAATATTTCTGCAACCATACAAGATACATATGTGAAACTGGTATCTACGCCTATGTTTTCATGGTCAAAGATTACCATGTAACCCATTTCAGTCTTAAAATGTACACATCTCGATTTTGCCCGGAGTGGAGAACAATATTATTCTACACATAGCCCAAAATTAACAGTTATATGCGGATCAGCACTACCACAAACGTAATAGGTACTGAATACCAGATTTCTGGTCATGTTGAAAGACAAGTACTTAGGACAAAAAATTAAACAAAATTAATCTCACTGCTTTACAACAGCCCATGGCCACTTTATAACCTTACAACTTCTAGCAACCACTGGCAACAATATATGAATTCCTTAAGCCTTGGTTTAATGTTGTATGGAGTATAAGATCAACTAACAAGTGGTTCACCATAGCCATGTCACTGAAAAATGTTATTGTGAAATACTTGCATGTAGTATGTACAGCCGGCTTCACTGCTACAAGGGCCACTCAGTGTTGTCAACGCTCCCTTGCCGTGGTGTGAACCACAAACAGTGGTTTAGGAGGAACATTTGAAGCATTCACTGGTGAGAGGGAGATGCTTCAGATGTTCTTCCTAACGTGGGTTGTGGTTCACGTCAGGGTGAGTCGGCGTTGACAACACTGCAGTGTCCGTCGTGGCAGTGAAGCCAGCTGTATGTATGAAACATGTTCAGCTTCAAAGCATAATATGAATGGCTTTCAAGAACATGTAAATTATTGCACTTAGTTCCCATCATCTGAGTGTTCATCATCTTCATCAACACCATTACTGCTAGTGCTGATCATTAACGGATTATGACAATCATCTGAACCACCACAAATACAGTATTTTGTACAGGATTGTACAGGACAAATGATTTTTATGGCAACTGCGTGCTGCTGACCCACAGGCCTTTCCTTCAGCTCTGCATGAGCAGCTCAGGACATAGGAGGAGCTGAAAGCCCAGAGGCAATGGAGGGATATGGAATTCCCTCCTTCACTTCCCATCCACACTGAACAATGTCCACTTGTGGAGGACTTTGCCTATCCACAGCTTTCCACAGCATCACCTGTAGGTGTGCACGCTGCACGTGAAGGAGCAAATTGGCATCTGTGGGAGGCAAGGTCATGATACCTGGCAGGATGTTATCACACATGCCTCACTGTCCATCTATGAAAGAACAACTTCTAAGTCATGCAGTTACTACACTGTTACCACACTTAACATGCAGATTACATCCTGAGTGTTATATGCCCACACCAAAGCCAGTTTTGAAAGGCAGGCAATTATGTATGTTAACTAGCATGAGAGAGAAGTGAGTTCAGAGTACAGTTTGGAAGTAACAAATCAAGCATGCACCTTGACCCCAGTGCGATGTTCAGGAATTTCGAAAGCACATGCATAACACTTTCATTCCGTATTACCTGAAAGGTATATAAGCTATAATTACTATTAGGATATGTGTACAAAAATATTAGAGTGAAATGGCTTACCTGTTGTCGTGAACTGAATGAAATTGTGGTATTCATTAGCAGTGCTGTCCCTGAAAAAAAAAAAATAATAATAATGGCCTAAGTGAATATCATAAGGTCACATATAAATACATAGGCATAAGTTCCATATAATGCAAGAGTATTTATTCTGAAATATGCCTATATCCCCTCAAGTGGGTGCAAAGGGAATGAATTCACACGTCAGAGAAAAATTCAACGCAAGCCTGATATTGGATGAATGAGACGCCTAGAGAAATGAGTGAAAAAGAAACCCCCAATGTAGAAAAAGCCATACAATGCATATTTCAGACTTAACAATGTCTTTATATTAATCATTGTCCCTGAAAACATGTGTTGACTCTAAATTCATTCATTTATCCTCTAAGGTTCCAAAGTTATGACGGACACACGTTTTTTCTATAATGCCGACATTAATTTGCATATTCAGGGTAATGGCCAAGGTCGTCATGAGAACAACCAATTAGGAATAGTGTAGAGGTACCTTCTGCTTACGAAAATATCAAACAACCTTGTACTACAGAACATTCCTAGGTTCACCATTGGGTCCATAGTACTTGCAGATGGACTAATACCCACCCAACCACCTGACCCACAGACTCACACACACACACACACACACACACACACACACACACAGAAACACGCATATACAGGCAGCTTCCTTTCTGATCATTCTATAGCTGTGGTTCTCCTAGATCTATGAATAGCAGTGTTCCTCAGGGCTGTCCGATCACCAACTCTTCCTTTTATTCTCTCTCTCTCTCTCTCTCTCTCTCTCTCTCTCTGCGTGCATGTTTCTCGCTTTCTCTGCATGCGTGCTCATCTCTCTCTCTCTCTCTCTCTCTCTCTCTGTGCATGCATGTTTCTCACTTTCTTTACGTGTGTGCTCATTCCTCTCTCTCTCTCTCTCTCTCTCTCTCTCTCTCTCTCTGTGCGTGCTTACTTCTTTCTCTCAATCTGTTTTTGTATGTACAATAGAATAAAACGATCCACAGGCAGATATAACCTATTATTTAAAACGCGATAAAAATCCATCTGTATCCTCTCAAGAACAGGACAACTTTTGTCATCTATTCCAACCAATGTCACGCAGCTTTATTCAGCCTGGAGTAAGTCGCAAGAACCTGGATCTGTTAATACTGACACCATTAACCCTGTTATTATCAGATGAACTCCATCATTTTATTTCACCTAACACCAAACGTTATTATTTAGCTGACAGTTAGTTAAAGAGATTAAAGAATTCCCCGAGCTAAACCTTACACTGAGATCATACAGCCCCGCTAGGTAACAGGAGGGCGCTACCCCTCCCGGCACGGCAGTCCCGGGCGCGGATCGAACTCGCGACCCCCCGGTCCCGAGCTGGATGCTCTACCTGAGCCACCGTGACCCCTGACAGTTAGAACAGCCTGAGAGCGTTAATCTTTGCTCCCTAAACCGTCTCCTGATCAGGACAACTGTAGAATGCTATGTCGGATAACATAAAACAACTATATTCAGTTATGACTGAGTCATTGGAGTGTGAGGCTATTCACTGACGAAAATAACAGCCGTAAAACTAGAGACGTCTCTTCGGCAGGTGGAATTTGAGCTGTGGCGGCGGTGGACAGTGATAGTGCTGGAGGTGTACCTGCCCACGTCCATGTTGCTCCTTGTTGGCTACAGCTCGCTTTTCATCACGCTTCCCAGGATTGACGTATATATCACACATTATCCTTGTTTTAAAAAGTTCAGCTCCATCTTTTATTATCTGTATATATTTTTTTAATGTATCTGTCTGCTGTGTGCTTGTCTGGTATGGAATTAAGAGGACCTATCTAGAGGGCTCCGAAACTGTCTAAAAAGGGTAACATTTTACCTAGAATTTATTTGTATGGTTTAAAGTTGCTAAAGTATCACTGCCGATAATGAATATCAGGACTAATCTTCTCTTGCTGAAGTATTTGAAATTTTAATAGGCACATAGTTAAACATCTTGAATCCAACAACTTAATTAGTGACAGACAATATGGTTTTTGCCGCAAAAGATCCACCAGTGACATACTCAATCTCCTGACTCATACCATCCATCAATCAATTAACCAACATGGAAAAGCTCATGCAGTAGCGAATGACATTTCTAAAGCTTTCAACAGAGTGTGGCACAAATCTCTGCTGTTCAAACTACCTAGCTATGGACTAACGTCTTTTGTTCCTCTGCTTTCCTCATATCTCAGCGACAGTAAAATAAGAATAAATGTAGATGATGTATATTCCAACTTCCACTCAATTAATGCCGGGGTGCCACAGTGATCAGTTCTGGCGCCAACCCTGTTCCTGGTTCATATTAATGAGCTCTTATCTGTCACCCAGAATCTCATCCATGCATATGCAGATGACTTAACACTTCACAGTTCAGTCACACTCAAACACCCATTTACAAAGTCTAATATCACTAACCCTCAGCTCAGTACTGCCATCTCCTTAAATCAAGAGTTATGGGGACAAAACAACCTTTTCTCATTTAATGCTAGTAAAACCAAATATATACAATTTACAAATAGACAGATATTGCCAGATTCGTGTATTACCTTCAGTGCTACTAATATTCCCATCTCCAAAAGTATTGAAATTCTCGTTGTCTCACTTAACAGTACTCTTAGCTGGACTTATGTCAGATCACTTGCTAAAACCACCTAAGAAACTTGGATTACTGTCCAGAGTCCGTAACTTCTTCACTGACGAGCAGTTAGCTATAATTTACAAGAGTCATGTGTGCTCTCAGCTTGAATATTGCTCACCCTTGTGGAATGGATGTGGAGAGGTTGCACTAAAACAATTGGACAAATTTCAGAACAAAGCTGTTGTAATTATTAATAACCCTCCAATTACAAATAAACTACCTCTTCTTCAAGTAAGAAGGAATGTTGCCTCTCTTGCATTATTTTGCAGATATTTTTATGGCAAATGCTCAGACGAAGTTGAGTCCATTGTGCCACCTCTTCATGCCTTCCCTCGTGCTACACGGGCATCTGGCAGCGCTCATGACTGGAATGTCACACAGCCATATTGCAGAACTTCTGCCTATCAGAATTCTTTTATTCCCCGAATTGCATCTCTCTGGAACTCGCTTCCTCAGAGTTGTTTCCTCCCCAACTTCAACCTACAACTGTTCAAGTCCAACTTACAGATATCTCATGAATGGAGGATGCCAGTAATCTGGTGTATAGATGATTATTTTTTTTATTTATTTGTTTTCCCTTCCTCTGTTCTGTTTTTAAAAAAATTAATCAAGTCAACATGGTGGAGCTTGGGGGCCCGCTACTGCAGAGTTACAATTTTCTCTGCTAACCATATCAGCATTACACATCGGGTGGACGGGCATGTACCGTAGGTGGGGTGAGCAGATGAGCAGGGTTGGGTGGGTGGGTGGGTGGGTGGGATGTGGGAAAATAGGTAGGTTACATGAGGAATAGATGGGTAGGCAGGGAGGGAGGGGGGATGGATGAGTAGGTGGGCAGGGCGGGTGGGTGGGTGGGTGGAAGCGGTGGGTGGGTGGATGACTAGGTGGGCACGGTGAGTGGGTGGGTGGGTGATTGAGGGTGAGTTTGTGGACAAGGTTGGTTTTGGGCAGGGAAGGCATGTGGATGTGTGGGCACGGTGGGTGGGTGAGTGAGTAGGTGGGCAGCGTAAGCGATTGCATGACAAAGGTAGCTAGGTGGGTAAATGGGCAAGGTGGGTGGATGGGTAGTTAGAAAACAGGTTCATGGAGAGTATGATGTGAATAAGTTCACAGTGCGGGTAAGACCATGGAGAATATATCCCTGGAGAATTAGGCCCAAAGGAGGAATGCAGGTTCAGTGGGTAAAACTGGGCCTCGGGGGTCATCTCCCACAAAGTGGTGACCCCCAAGAGCAGGCTACCAGGCAGTGCTAATGCACGGTCGTTCTTTTATAATAAATCCTGACAACGCCAGACTCTCTGTCAGCCATTTTATTTTTCTACATGTAGCCTTAATCTCTATCTATCTACTGTCTAATCTCTATCTACAGCCCGACGCCCTACTCCCCTACTCCCGCAAAGGGTGGCCGCGGACAAAACGCCTCCCAGCAGCTCTGTCACCCACCATTTGTCTGCCCTCCCCCCAACTCACTCCCCCCTCCCTCATATACCTCTCAACTCCATCCCTCCACCTCATCCTCGGTCTCCCCCTCCCTCTCCCTCCCTCCACTTCACCTACATTCACCCTCTTAGTCAGTCTTTCATTCTCCATTCTCTCCACATGTTCAAACCACCTCAGTGTATTTCTCCTAATTTTCTCAGTCACATCCACATCTACTCCACAACGTTCTTTCACTTCTTAATTCGTCAACCTGTCCCTCCATGTCACTCCACATGCTCCTCTCACGTAACTCATTTCCACTGCTCTCACTCTTGACTTGATCCCCTCGCTTCTACAATACTATCATGCAGTGACCTCTTATCTTCCATACTCACCTCCCTATTTCTCATCACCGCTTTCAGTGAACCAATAACTTCAAAACAATGACTTCAATAATAATAACTTCAAAGCAATAACTAAAAAAATTATTTTCCAACACGCTGTATCAATGAAAAAGCACTGACTATAAATACACCTGTTACCCCTGCCTTGTGTCGAAAGCACTGCCTTCATAAGAATTCCTGATGTCGATTGCTAATGATATTTCATGTTTTACCAAAAGAAGGCGTCTTATGCACATAAGCCTGTTTTTTATCAGAATATGGAATTGGTGATTTGACCATGTCTGACCATGAAACAAAAAAGAAGTTTATATTATCGCTAAATCCATGACAGATGTGCGGCATGGGTCATACATAATGATAAGGTTGTGGCTTATTTCTTACCTGGTTAGAAATGCATTTGATCAGCAGAAGAAAAGTAATCTTAAACATTAATGAATATATATACAGTGAACATAATGTTTAGTAAATCACTCTACACATCGGTGTTTCTAGTAGTGCAATTGCAACTGACTGGCATTCCTGCCGTGGATGGGCGCGATGTAATATACAGAACGACACATTATTTATTAAAGGACTACTAGAAGATTATGCGATCTGTGTGTGTGTGTGTGTGTGTGTGTGTGTGTGTGTGTGTGTGTGTGTGTGTGTATGTCTGTGTTGGACACCTTCACGATTCCCACTGACTTAGCAGACACGAGCCATGAAGATATGTGACAGACACCCCCAACACGAATCACAGATCTAACCCGCGTAAAATGAAGTGCTGCTGTCTAAGTTTTGTAAATTAATTGCTGGTGGTGTGTGCTCTGTAGTGTGTAGATTAAACTGTGTACATGCGTTGTCTACAGGGTTTTTTGCTCTCTTTGTATAAGAATAAGAATGGGTGTCTTCACTGCTCAGTCTGCCCAAATGAAGTGTATCTCTTCTTTCAAACTGAATCCTACTTCTGAGTTGTTAAGGGTGGGAGTTTTACTCTAGGCAGGGAGCTGGGACAGCGATTGCTAACTGTGTCATTAATGATGTAATTGTAGACCTTTTGTTTGCATCTACTTGCAAGAAGGGTAGAGGTTTTGGAGTGTTGCATATGTAGTAGTTACGGTAGTAGTAGTAATAACAGTAGTCGTGCTAGCTGGGGCGTAGCCTTTGTATCGACGTTGTTGAGTAACTTACTAGAATATGTTTTATTTGTGCGGATGTAACAGTATGGTTATGCATGTAAAGATATGAATATTGAGGAAACTGTTTGTTCATCTCGAATCAAGATGATCCTGGAATTTTTTCTTTTAGTTTATTAGTGTTGTATAGGTGCTGCTGGTGTGTACGTATGATAACACGTATTTATTACAACTGCACACGAAAGAGCGACATGATTGTGTGGTCTGGTCTGTCTGTATGTATGTCTGTTGATAAGATAACAGAAAACTATAACTGAAGACCTTTAGAGGGCAGGTGATTTATTTGGGGCCTAAAAAGGTCATGCTGCAAGGGAAAAGTCAATTGCAATTAGCTTTGAATCGGGTTTGATGAAACTTAGTGAAAGGGGTGAGGGGCCAGAAAAGGTTGAAGTGATTCAGTTTTGAAAACAATCTGTCAGAGGTAAAGCGCAGAGGACAAAGTCGAAGTTTCGGCCGTTTGACTCAAAAATGTTTGATTGGATTTCGATCGAACTTAATGAGAAGGTTTAAGGCTTGACGAGGATGAATTTATTTTAGTGTTAATACTTCATAGGTCAAACACCTTGGGTCCTATCTGAACCACACTTGAAGGATGGAACTCAGGGGAGGACACGGACAAAATAAAGGTTCAGGTTTACGAGCAATCAGTCAATGGTCAAGGACACGTGGGAAGGTTAAATGTTCGGCTTTAGGTCTCTCGTACACGATCAGTGGATACATATCTCGGCGTTTATTGAGTCGTCCTGAAACCCTTACTATATTAGCGTTGTCCCGCGCATACCCCTTCTGCGCATGGAACTTCGTTAGAGTTGTGATATCAGCTCATCCTTAGACCTGGACCCTGGGGAAAGGCTAACACCAAATCAGAATGCTCCCTAATGAGAGTAGTGAGTACATCGTATCAGAAAGAGACAAAGTTAGGAGTATATTTGAAACAAATATGAAGGTATGAACGAATTTCCGACTATAAAATAATAATGAATGAATATTTATATTTTTCCCTACAGGAGCATCGTTTTAGAAGAAGGTAAAGAGCCTACAGTACAGTGTAAAAGAACTCTAATGATATGGTTCACTGGTAGGTGCTTCGGCTCCACCCCTCCCTTCAGTGGGTTGTGTTCGATTCATTTCACGTTGTTTTTTTACGTCGACACAGCAATATTGACATTAATCCATTTTTTATTATAATTATATGTGGACATTCAAGGTTTACAATAACAATATTAGAAAACAGATTATTATATTAGAAGCTTATTATACAGTACCGCTTAGATTCATCATTGATTTTACGGTTTATCTTAAGCCGTACATAAAATCGGATACTGCGTCCCAAAACGGGGAGAGTAGGAACAGCAGACAGCAGCACGGAAGTACTTGAGGTGACTGGTGCAGGATAGACGCTGGTAAAGAATGGATGTAGCGTTTAGTGCCAATGGGATATTTATTGTAACTTTAGGATGGAAAACCTGATCTAAATGTGTAGCTCATGTTCTACTGTACCATTATCCACTCACTTGATGTAGTGCTGCCTACTTCTTCCCTCTTTTTTTTTTTTTTCCTGCGTCCGCACTCTCTCTTCCTATTTCTCCCATCATTCCTGTCACTTGTTTTTACTCTTCTTTCCTTTTAGGTAACTTTACACTGAGTGACCGGGCAAATGGTTTACAGAGCTGGGTGGTAACCATATAACCAACCTACTGTGTTCCATACGTGTTAGCAAATGGGTTAGCGGAGGGTTAGTGCCCCTCTCCGTAAAATCACTAGCTTAAAGCCAAATGGCCACTTCTTACGGGATTATGGCGTCTGGTTATAGACAGACCTATGTTTTTCCTACAAACCCTTCACTAAGCATTTCATTCAGTGCCAAAAGACCTGATATTATGGTGAAGGAGCATACATGGTTAGGACAGTTGGAGAGGCAGTATGGTCACCCCAACAGTAACAGCAAAGGGAGGGGGGAGTGGAGGCGTACGCACTGCCACAAATCGCTGATGCCCCCCTCCGCTATACGTTCCCCACTCAGTCCACGACCTATTGATCTCCATGTAAAGGGAACTGAACATGCAAGAACTGATAATATCTATGTGCGAGTTTGTAAACAAGCTTTGGTTCAGTCATATAAAGAAAAGATTAAAGCCATTCTGAGACTTAAACAAGGAAAGGATCAACAAATTTACTTATTTTCTGGACAATGTAGACATCGTAGTTTGTATGTTAATGTATTCTTTATTCTCTCTCTCTCTCTCTCTCTCTCTCTCTCTCTCTCTCTCTCTCTCTCTCTCTCTCTCTCTCTCTCTATATATAATATATGCTCATCTGCTTGCTATGCTGCTGCACTACAAACGTACGGGGAAACCCCCTCGGACCCCTAAAATTTCTTGGGCTGCCACATAATTATTCATGACCACCAAATTTCAAAAATCCCATCAGTTTCCCTGGTTAGGACATCTGTACTTGCTCGTTCACATTAATTAAAGACACTACTGTGGGAGACAATATTTAAAGATGGGAAATCCATCATATAATAGCTGAGAAGCAGATTGCAGCATAAGAGCACTATATTACCTTTAGAGGACATCTTGTTGACAGGGCAGAAAATATAAGGCCTTGTATCATTAAGCACCGAGTGCCGAACGGTGCACGAAAACATCAACGCCAGTATCCTGGCGTTTGATGAAGCCGTACCCCGCACTCACGTTAAACCAAACCACAGCCCTCTTGATCTTCTGGGCTGCAGGAAACTGTGACTGACTTTTAGCCCCCCTCAACGGGTCGCAGGCGTTATCGTCAGCTCTGACGTCTGGCATGGTCGGCTGCTGGATCCTCTCTCCTCTCTCTCTGGTGATCCTCCCCGTGATAGCGGTTCCGGGCGACACAATAAACGGCTGATCGTGTCCAAGCAAGTTGTCCATCAGTTTCGAAGCATGGTGACGAATCACGTTGTAAAACCATCAGAAGCAGAAAAAATGCTTCAGTTCATCATATCAACATGACTATTTTTCATCATCATTTGTTAATAACACATACCAACGCAAGGGTGGCCACTGATCGTGTAGACGGATCCTTAGACCGACTGTACGTGCTAGTAATGCGCTCTCAGAGTGTTTCGTCTTGCTTCGAAAGTACTGTGCTGCGTATCTCACAAGTTCATCTCTCATGTGGAATTGACATAGGTTAGGGTACTGAAATATTTTGTTTCATCATCTGTGAAATACTTAAAACATTGTCTTTGAATATGCTTACTATCCCCTCACATGTGATGCCAGAGAGGGTATAATTTGTACACAGTGTGTGTGTGTGTGTGTGTGTGTGTGTGTGTGTGTGTGTGTGTGTGTGTGTGTGTATGTGTGTGTGTGTGAACAAAAGAACTGAAAAGCTTTAATCCGATTTCAAACAGCATTGGTGGTAATGTTATAGGTTAGCATTGAGGGAAACTATCTATCTATCTATTGCCAGACGCCTCGATCCTGCACAGGGCGGCCACAAACAAATCGCCTCCATGTCGCTCTGTCCCCCGCCATTTCACTACCCCTCTCCCAACTCACACCCCCCTCTCTCATGTA
>JAGKTI010002310.1:0-13197 GCA_018397915.1 Birgus latro | reverse complement strand
TGTGTGTGTTATTTATGGTTTTCTTGGTGTGTGTCCAGGTGCGGTTGTCCGTGAGCCTTACTACTCTGCTGGTGCTGTACACGCTGTTCAGCAACACCTCAGGCTCCCTCCCCGTCACCGCCTATGTCAAGATGATCGATATGTGGTTCTTCGCCTGCATCTTCTTCCTCTTCTTCGTGACGATGACACACGTCCTGACGGAGTATCTGGAGGAGCGGGAGGCGGCGGTGAAGGTGATGGCTATAACCGGAGTACCAATGAACAAAGGAGGGAAGCCTGGCCAGATTGTCAGGCTTCGAAAGGCTGAGAAGACGATGCTGAGGGTCAGAACATTTTTGCTGCCCTTCGCTGCTCTTATCTTCAACCTGGTGTATTGGACGATTTTAGTGAATAGATTTAAATAACTTATAATGATATCTGGCCAACTCGTAAGCAAATTTTTGAAGTTCCAAAAGGCTGAGAGACAATGCAGAATGTCAAGACATTTGTGTTCGGTTTGATTTACTGGACAACGTTGGTGAGCAAACTTAAATAGTTCACAGTTATCCCTGATCATAATGCTAGGCGATTTTATTTGGCTGGAAGTGAGTCATACGTCCCTAAAAGCGTTAACATGTTTCAATTAACCCTGTAAATGTCGGGACAACTCTAGTATTTCTGTCACCTAAACCAGAGGATCATATTCAGCTGAGAGTGAGTTAAAGAAGTCAGAATATAATGCTCGAAAGGCTAGAAAGTAATATTGTGGGAAAGGAAATTTGTCCTTTACTGCAGTTACATTCAGTCTGGTAAAATGATAATTTTGGTGAACAAACTTTAGAGTAGAATTCTCCCTGGACGAATCACTAGACGATTATATTCTGACGAGGGAGTTATAGAAGCCTAGGCGTGTAAATGCAGACATATTTTACCTTCTGACACTCGGAACAATTCCAGCAATCGTTAAACGAATATATTCAAATCAAAGTGAGAAGATGGAGAGAGCACGTAAAGGAAATGTTAACCATAGAGAAAAGAAGTAATTCTAATATCAGTGGCTGGGGAATGGCTGGGGCAAGGAGAGAGATGAGAAGGGAGGAGATCAGTAGGATGGAAGTATTGGAAGCAGTAAAGACAGCGAAAATGGGGAAAAAAAAAACTGGAATTGATGGAGTGTGTGGTGAAATGCTGCAGCACAGGGGAGAGAGTAGTAGAATGGATATGGAAGACATGCAGATTGGCCTGGGAGCAAGGTAGAGTTCCGTAGGACTGTAGGCCAATTATAATTATTTTCTGTTCAAAGGAAAGGGGAAAAAAGAAGCGTGTGGTAATCACAGGAGCATTTGTCTTCTTAGTGTAACAGGAAAAGCATATGGTAGGATACTTATTGACAGGATTAAGGAAATATCAAAGGAAATAGTTGGAGATGAACTTGGAGGTTTCAGGTAGGAAAAAGGTTGTGCAGATCAAATATTCATCTTAAGGTATTTAGTGAAAAACTTTCTAGAGAAGGGAAACAAGTTGTATGTTGCCTTCATGGATTTAGAAAAAGCATACAATAGGGTGGATTGACAGGGAATGCGGAAAATTTTAAAAATATATGAAGTAAATGCTGTGAAGAGTATGTAAGAGGCCACTAAGGCTGCAGTGCATGTGGATGGTGAACTGAGTTGCTTTTTTATCTGAATCTTGGATTCAAACATCGGCATGTCATACCTCCATGAGTGTTCTAATTGTATTTAGATGGAGTTATAAAACCAATACAAGGTAGAGCAGTGGCTGTTGGAGCGGCCCTAATGAGAGAGGGTAGCGTTTGGAAACTTCCTGTTTTCCAGTTACCTCTGCCAAGGAGGTTATGTTTTTGCCAGCATTGATTTGTTTGTTTGTTTGTCTGTTTCTTTGTTTGCCTATCTGTTTGTTAGCAGGATTACTAAAAAAGTTACGGATGGATTTTGATGAAATTTTGTGGAAGGGTGGGCCATGGGCCAAGGAATAAATGATTGAAATTTAGGGCGGATCCGGATATGGAATATCCCACGCAATATTTCCAAAAGTTCTGCATGCCTTTCAATGCAATTTTGTGAAAAAGTGGGCCATGGATCAAGAAATTATTGTTTAAGCTTGGGGGTGGATCCTGTTCCGGATCAGGATCCTTTATCCACGGATCCGGATCCGGATCCATTTTCATGGCAATAGCATTGGAGGAAGTATGCACTCTCTGAATGCTCTCTAGTATGCAGATGATACTGTATTATTAAGTGAAGACGAACGGGAACTGCAAGTTTTGGTGAGTGAGTTTGGGAAAGTATGTATGAAACGGAATCTAAAGGTGAATGTAGGAATAAGTAAAGTTGTGGTCAAGAGAAATGAAGTCACTAAATGCACACTGAGGCTGGATAATGAGGAAATTGAAGATGGGAGTGCATTCATATACTTTTGCAGTGTGATGAGTAAGTATGGAAGTTTGGGGGATGAAGTTCTTGAAAGGGTGCAGCAGAGAAAAAAAGGTTGCTGGTTCACTGAAAGTAGTGATAAGAAATGGGGAATTAAGCATGGAAGTAGTCTCTGCATGACAGTCTTTGTGATCCCCACTCTGGAAGCGAAGCTTGGAACTTGTTGGAAGGACACATGTCAAAAGCAAAATCAGTTGAAATGAGTTATCTGATAGTGGCATGTGGGGTTACATGGAGTGACAGACTGACAAATAAGAAAGTGAAAGAGCGTCGTGGTGTGGATGTGGATGTGACAGAAAGCATCAGGGGAAATACACTGAGGTGGTTTGGCCATGTTGAGAGGATGGAGAGTGATAGACTAACTAGTAGAGTGTATGTCCGTGAGGTGGAGAGGGGGAGAGGAACTGGAAGACCGAGGATGGGATGGAGGAATGGGGTAGAGGTATAAGTGAGAGGGGGGGTGTAAGTTGGGAGGAGGGCAACGGAGTGGCAGGGGACAAGCGACATGGAGACGAATTGTTTGTGGCCACCCACTTCGGGATTTAGGTTTTGGCTATAGACAGATAATGGGGGATCATGGGGGGGGTTTTAATACTGTTATCATAAGCCACGTAGAGTCCGAGCAGTTCTACTTTTCTACTCCAACTAACGCCAGAACATGTATTCGGCTGAGAGCGAGTATATGAGTTTGTGAGTGTTAATTCTGTCACCAGTAATCTTGTTGTTAAGAAACTCGTGTCTTATTCTGCCAGCCTCAGACGATATTATGCAGCTGAGAGTGAGTTATGGGAATGTAGGATTTAATAATTTAGGTGTTAATTTCACCTTTCACCCTCCTATGGTTGAGGCAGGTCACAGATTGGGTTTTAGC
Source organism: Birgus latro (assembly GCA_018397915.1). Lineage (NCBI taxonomy): Eukaryota > Metazoa > Arthropoda > Malacostraca > Decapoda > Coenobitidae > Birgus > Birgus latro. The sequence continues at coordinate 9,894 of JAGKTI010002310.1, read as the reverse complement.
CAACGCGAGGCCATTTCATTAAACTGGGAGCGAGTCCTGACGCCAAGCTGTTGGTACGTAAAGGTATGTGGCACGTCCGAGGACTGTTGGGTCTAAGGGAATGCACACTGAAGTCTATACCCTGACTGCTTGTCCGTACTACTTTCCATTGTTATAATTATTTCCTGGTCCTGTACCGGTGTGGAAACACTATAGCGACCTGAATGATGAACGCTCTCCGTTGTATCTTCCTCCCGAAATCACCAGATCCACCTTTTTACAGTTCTTCTTAAACCGACTATTTGCACTGTCTGTTGGTGATTCTTTCCTCCAAAATAAAGGTATATGTTTCATGTCCCCTTTCATCTCTGGACGCTTGTTGTTTGCCCTCTCCTTACCATGATAGGTTATATACTGTACTAGGTCTGCCTGACGTTTTGTGATAAGGTGTAAGATGTAACAGCAAGGCAGTCATAGCCTGACGGAATATGCTTCACGTTTCTTCTGTCGGACACAGCAATTCTTGCAAATAAATGTTAAACCTTTGGAGAATTTTGGGTTCATTTATACCGTCATCTCATTAGCAGCAGTTATTAAGCTTGAGGAAAATCAGGCTAGCCAGTCACGAATATGTAGCTGTTGTTGAGCTCTCATAATTTTTCACATGTTACACTTAATCTTCAGACAAAACAGCGACACGACTTTTGTCTTTGATTGTACAGTACATAATTTTCTCGAGAAGCTTTAGGTTTGGCTGTGGATTATGCAGTTCAAAATGCATCTGCTTCTTATATTTTCATCATACTTCGTGTAAAGATTGTATTGACCGGATGCAGAAGCTTTAATTACGTCACTGGATTGTGGTGATTGTCTATATCTTCACAACCCTTAATAAATATACCTAACTGTTTCTCGACAAAATATTCTGCCTTGCAGACAAAGAAATATGAGGCATTTCTATTCTGCTGTAATGTTATATAAATATTTGCACACATTACCATTAAAGTGTATTTCGAAAGTAGAGAGCAATAGTTGCCTAACCCATCCATAGATAGTGACTGAAGTATTGTGTTGTTATTCTTGTACACTCTGTTTTAGGAATAATAAGAACGACGTATTCTAGGAGTGTTCACTGGACTGATATATACGAGTTGTATGGATTTTCTCTGCGAAGTAAAAATAACATTTTCTCACGGTCTTCTAATAATCTTTGCTTATGTGTCGTGTCAGATTTTGTGTTCCAATGGATAGCCTCAACAAAAGTACCGTACTTCTAGGAAATACTACTCGGTAATTGCCCCTCTTCCAAAGGCATAGTGTCTTTCCCAGGCACTCTCCCAATTTATCCCTTCATTATATTGTTAGTCTTCTCCTGTCCAATCATCCTAGTCTAAAACATAAAGTAAGCCTTTTCCATTCATTTGGTCGATATAGTTAGGCCAATCTATCCTGCTAAATTCACCTAAACATCAGCTGCTATATCACATTCTTTAAGGTTCATTCATTTATTCCTCACCTTTGTTCCACAGGTACAGTCACACACTAAAGAAAGTACCCCCCACCTCTGTGTGAGATGCATTGTGACTCGCGGCATTCACGTTTGGTAACAACGTACCAGTACCTGATGTCAGAGATGGGGGTGAAAGGTGGAGTCGGGAAGGGAAGGAGGAGGGATTTATTGCATATCTGGAGTGGGGCACACATCTCATGCATATGTGTTCGTTAGTGCATTGGCAGAATTGTGGGTCATCCCCTCAAAGCATCAGACAGAGAATGATAAGAAAGCATCTTATGAAGGTCTAGGGCATTCACTGCAAAAATACCATGGGAGCGAGAACGTGTGGTTACTGGAGAATGATTGTGAAGGTATTCGAGTATTACATATTTCAAATATAGTTGTAATTGAGTCAAAATATGACGTGAAGCAGTTTTTGGTGCAAATCAGCTACCCCAAACCCCTGACGCTACCCCTCACTCCCATCCCTGACGTCAGGTGCACTGTTACCATATCTGCTGCCGCGAGTTACAAGCTCTCTCACGCAAGAGAGGGTATTTTCTTTTAGGAGTGGCTATATCTCTTAGGTTATTTATTTCAACGGCCTTCAACTCTTTAATATGTCACTCGTGCACACACATGTCTATTTCCTGCACTTCTGCGCTGGATCTCCTGTCAGGTAATCTTTACGAGTATTTACTCTCAATGTCCCTTAAGATTTACATTAGTCCTTAGTATCCTTGTCACTTCCCTCCCTAGGTATAATTAATTTTCAAAGAACCAACTAAACCGGGTTAGGAAGAATGAGAGGCTGAAGGGATAACTGGTCCTCTATTCCCTTTGAAAGCTTGAAGAAAACGTCCAGTGGAATCCACAACTTATTCTTGTTAAGTTGGTAACAGGAAGAGGGTTCAGAATTCCTCATTCCAAACAGTTGTGACACTGGTGCCAATATAAAGCCACTTATATTTAGGTGCCACTGTGATAAGGTGAGGTCCTGTTCATATCACAGGCACTTTGTGATAAATATAAGCTCTCCTTAAAAAAAAAAAAAAAAAAAAGTGGCCCTCGCTCATAAAGCAGCCAAAACACTCCATGGGAAAACTGTCTGCGTACTGTATCAGTCTTTTCCTCAATTCACCATTTAGAAAAGTATTTTGCTTCACAAAATTATTGATATATCCGTCCTGTATACCCAATACGTATCTGGTGGATGGGGGCGCCCATCATCCACTCACTCAATGTAGAGACGACATGATCTCTACACTGAGTGAAAAGGCAAATGGATACCATTTACTACGCTGGGTAGCAACCATGTTACCGGGGTTTTTGGCAAGTTTAAGTGTACCCCAGATTCCCCTATCCAAAATCACTTAAATCATGACAGTCGTTCAGAGACCCTCGGAGGGTCCAATACCTGCCCAGGGCCCTAACCAGATGGGCAGATTCGCATGGCCATGAGGAATGTGGGATGCGTGAATGAGGAAAGCAAGAGGGTGGAAGTGGTGATTGTGTTCAAGAGTGCGAGATATGCCGTGACGGCACTGTGTGAAACGAAGATGAAAGAGTGTGAAGTGGAGGAGTGAGAGGGTGTGACGTGTAAGATCGAGAATGAATGGGCGAGGAAAATGCAAGGAAGGAGTTGCTTTGTTGATGAATGAGATGTGGCAGAGTGGAATGAGAGACTACAAATGTGTAAGCTCGAGGTGTATGTATGTCAAGTTCAAGTTTGAGAAGGTGAAAGTCGTGGTGATTGTAGCGTATGCACCGTGTGAGGACAGGAGTGAGAGAGAAAGACAGGTTTTGGGATGTGCTAGATGAAGTAGTGGGAGAAATGCTCAGGGGCTATAAAGTGTTTGTGATGGGGGATGTGAATGGAAAGTAGGCAATGGTCCTGAGGATAACATAATGTGTTGTTATGGAGTACCAGGAGAAAATGATAGTGGGAAGCGACTAAAAGATAAGTGTCAGGAAAGGAGGTTGTGCATTTGTAACTCGTATTTCAGACACAAAGATGCACATAAATATACATGATATAGAGGGAACGGGGATCGTGTTGAAGGAAGCCTGATTGAATACGTGCTCGTAAACAGGTCGATGATGGGAATGGTTGCTGATACGAGGGCCGTGAGAGGACGAAGTGGAGGTCTGTCAGATCATATGATTGTTGTATGCAAGATCAAGCTGAGAGGAGTGAGGTGGATCATGAGAGAGAGGAGCAGTCAGGGAGAAAGACTGAAAGTTGAGAAGCTGATGATCAAAGAAATGGCAGATAATTACAGGACCAAAGTAGAGGAGAAGTTAGAATCAGTGAACTGGAATTAAATGGATCTGGACAGCCTGTGGAATGCATATAGGGACTGTTTAGTTAGGAATGCTAAGGCAATGTGCGGTGTGGCAAGAATGACAACAAAGAAGAAAGGTACAGCATGGTGGAATGATGAGATTAAGAGAGCGGCGGAGGAAAAGAGGAAGAAGTGGCTAAAGTGGTTAGAGGACAGGGGTTCAGTTGAAATAAGAACTGAATATGTTGAGAGTAAGAAGCACGTAAAGAGTAAGTGAAGAGGACAAAGGAGGAGGTAAATGATGATCTAGAAAGAAAAATAGGAAGTTATTCTGGAAAGAGGTGCGGAAAAGTAGAAGTGAAAGCGGAAAGAAATGTGATGGTGTGAAGGATGTAGGTGGTAGATTATTAACCCAAGGGTATGAAGTAAGGACCAGATGGTAAGAATATTTTGAAAGCCTGATGAATGGGAACAGAGAGAGCAGAGTGGCTGTAAACATGATTGGTTTTGGGGGTGTGCAGAGAAGGAATACAGTCCCAGGAGACGTGACAGCTGCACAGGTGAAGAGTGCTGTGACGCGGATGAAAAATGGGAAAGCAGCTGGGGTTGATGGGGTGTATGCAGAGATGATTAAGTGTGGTGGAGAGAGTGGAATGAAGTGCTTGTTGGAGATATGTAAGAAGGCATGGATGAGTGAAACTGTGCCAGCGGAGTGGAAAAAGGCTGTGATCGTACCCATGTACAAAAATAAAGGTGAATGAAGTGAGTGCAAGAATTATCGTGGCATAAGTTTACTGAGTGTGGTAGGGAAGGTATACGGAAGAATTATTAAAAAGTAAGAGAGATATCAGAAGTCCTAGTGATTGACGAACAGGGTGGCTTTAGGAGTGGCAGAGGATGTGTGGATCAAATATCTGCAGCGAGACAGATAGCAGAGAAGGCTTGTGAAAAGGATAATAATGTGTTTATAGCACTCATGGATCTGGAAAAAGCATATGACAAAGTAGTCAGAGAAGGATTATGGAAAGTTTTGCGTATGTACGTTGTAAATGGTAAGCTGCTATGTGCTGTCAAGAGTTTTTATGATGGCAGTGAAGCATGTGTAAGGGTTAATGGGCATCTACGTGAATGGGTCACGATCGGTGTGGGAGTGCAGCAAGTTTTGAAGGAACAGCATTTGCAAAGCTGTATGTGGCATCACAAAAAAGACATTTGGCTGGTGGATTCGAAGCCTCGTGTTGCCGCCGGAAAAATCAAAATGCAGTATGAACATTATTCCACCATTTTCGCTGCTTATTACCCAGTAAGGATTCATGCTTTTCCACTGTCTGAGTCGCCTCGCAATCTGGTGCTTCATTGGTTGCACCACCTTCACCTGATATAGCGGGAGCGGCAGGTCTCACAGGTTTTTGGTTGCCATCTATTTTCTTGAAGTACTTATACGACATGACTTCAAGTAGTTGGACTTGGACAGCAGTGCTGAAATATGGAAATGGAGATTGAAAGAAATAATGAAAAGAAAGCAGATGGTGATCTGATTCTGACAAAACTCCCATCATCTTTGCTGATGAAAATCTGTTGCTCAGAAAATATTAAACAGCATGGTGTTTATCAAGAAGCCTTCATTGTAGGTGAAAACAGGTTGATTCCACGGTTGAAATAAATACTCTTTTTAAAAAATCATTTCAGTGACAAAGATATACTCCCTACTTTTGAAAACTACAAAATGTAAAATATTAATTACATACACTAAAATTAAAAATAGAACATATAAAATCAATGACTGGAAGAAACACCCTGGCGTGATGATCAGAGACGAAGCATATATTTACCAAACAGTTTCAGTGGACACTGCCACGGTCTTCAGTGATCAAGCCAGAGAGAAGGAATGACATGGTGACAGTACAAGGGCTCCTTTTATGTGTGTGTATGTGGGAAGAAGGTAAGGAGAGGGGAAGGAGGACTACCGAACAGATCAGGTCACATCCTTGTCTGGCCTGACCTGAATAGGTAGGGCAGGAAGGGACATTTCCATTTCCTTCCCTACTTACATAGGTCAGGTCAACATGGAAGTGACCTTATCCGTTTGGTGGACCTCCCTCCACCCCCATGTCACATAATAAATATAATAATTATTACTGTGATAATCTCATTAATAATATATGAGCATAAATTCGATTAAATGTAAATTACACGAATAAAGAAATATGAATACAGTAATCTTCCCACTATCCGACGTAATAGAGCCAAAGGCATGTCCGGAAAGTGGTCATGCCCCGATACTGGGCCCTGAAGCTCCAGCACCGGTCATTCCTTACCCTAACCTAACCTAAATCAGAAAACCACCTACCTACCTCCCTACCGGACATGCATAGCGCTTATTTAAGACCCCATTCACATAAATAATGGACATAAAGCATGAATTAATTGATTTTTAACCAAAAAAGATGATTTTGAGTAAGTAGTAAGGCAGAGGTGTTCACCACTTGGCAGCATTGTGGAAGTAAGTATCGGACATGGCAGTCACTAAGAAAATCACCCTGTCTCAGATCTTATGCACTAAAATATGGGATACAAAGCATGAAATAAATAAAGTGTTACCAGAAAATGATGGTTTACAGGTGAGAATGCCAGAGATGTTCACCAACTGACTTCCTAGTGGAAGTAAGTATCGGACATGCTAATCACTAAGAAAATCACCCTTTCTCACATCTTATGCACTAAAATGTGGGATACAACGCATTAAATAAATAAACTGTTACCAGAAAAATGATGATTAACCCGCCCAGTCCCAACCGATTTTTTACGAAACACACTCTCAGAACCCGACCGATTTTCAACTTTTTTTTTGCTCAAACCTCCGCTTTTGGTGAGAAACGTCGAAAATTCGTAGAGAAATCGCCCTCCTGAGCTTAAAAATGTTGATACAGGTGTCATTCAGCCTTCGTTTTCCTTCTTTTTCAGAGTACCTGGCTAAAGAAAACGAACTATGGAAGGGTTAACTAATTCAAGCCACTTTAAATTACGTATTTATTATTTATTTGGTACGAATTTATGTGTAGTACAAGTCAATATTGGTTTTCACACAATAATATAGGCGATAAAAGCATTGTTCACTCACCCAAAACCCCAGCATATGGCACCTTCCTTTACGACATTACCACCTCATCACTTCTGTTTGTTTCTACCTATAGCTTCTTTGTTTCTTTGTCCTCCACATCAAGAATCACTTTCAACGTGAATTTCGTCATTGGAGGGACCGTGGGGCAACATATCTTTACTGACCAGGTTACTGCTAACAGGTAAATTGCCCAGTGTGAGCAGTGTGGGGGGGAGTGGGGGGTTAGGTGGGGCCAGGCAGTATCCCTGCTTGACAGCAGGTAAAGGAGTCTCCTACATATGCCTACCAAAAATCACCCACGAATGTTGAAAAATGTGCACACGATGGGCCTTGCAAATGAGTGACGTTCGATGCACATCAGTGGGTCTGTCCGCAGAAAGAAGTAGTGACTTGCATCGTACGTCGGTGTGGCTCGGCGGGTTAAGAGATGAGTATGGCAAAGATGTTCACCATTCTACAGCATGTTGAAAATAAGTATCGGACATAGCATTCACTGAAAAGCACCTTGTTCACAGCTTGTGCACTTAAATAATATTGGTCACAATGCATGAAAAAACCAGTTGATAACAGAAAATAATGATTTAGAATTATGGCAATTTTTAACCATTTTACAGCATGCTGAAAAAAGGTTACAGACGTGAAAATGATTATGAAAATTACCTTTCTCACAGCCTATGCATGAAATTAATGAAATGGGAAGAATAAAACTAGGATTTTTGCAGCAGTTAGGGTACTTACAAGAAGGTGGTGGCACTCCTGAGGAATAATCCGCTCCCTCCTCCCTGACTCCGACAGTAGTGCACCTGAAGCACCTGCAGGAATCCACCGTTGCATTTCACTAAATCCTGAATCTGTCACAACACTGACAATTCTTTTCTTACTTGCGCTGCACTTCACACTCGCCAGCACTTTTCACCAAATTTTTTTCACTCTGAATTCTAATTCCTCTACACTGCACATTGTTTTCTCACTTCACATCTCTGTAAGTTCCCGTGTGGTCTAGTGGCAATGCTTAGTCGCTGTCAGAGTCTGAGAGGAGCTGCTGGAGGCAGCCTAGGGGCTCGTCGGAGGGACGTGGTGATGGGCTATCCACTGCAGAGGACCCTGAAGATTGCCGCGAACATATCCAGTGGTGACTCCACCATGATCGATGTGCTGGGCTGTGGCTCGGAACTCGAAGGCCTGTCTTGGGGAGGCAGTGGTGTAGAGCCAGGGCTGAGCACGGAGGGGGTAAAGGGCCTGAAAAAACTGTCAATGGTTGATTGATGCAAGCAATGACGATTCTGATGGTAAAAGATGCGTTGCCTGAAAGCTCGCACTTCCTCCACAAGTTCCAAGGACCTCATCTCCGTGTCGCAGACCGGGTGTTGTAGGTAGTCCAGGATGAACTCCACATGTTCTCGGAGTGTGCTCAGCTTGGGAATGGCTGGAGTAGTGACGTGCTGAGAGGAGTCCGCATTATCATTAGTGTCCTCGTCGGAATCTTCAAGCTGGGTACTCGTACAGGCAACTGAAGATGCGATCTCGATATCAGACATGATCTGATACCTAGGATCACCCTTGTCGTCATCCAGCCACTCACGCACTTTGCCCACATCCACATCGTCTCCACCCGCACGAAGACATGCATAGAAGTCATTTACGTCAAAACCTAGAAAGTCATGCACCACATCAGTTCCATGAAGTAGACGAGGCCAACCACTTTCCAGAGTCTTGATGGAGACTTCCTTCCATGCGCTGGTCCAGTTATAGATGGCAGACTTGAGGTTATAGTGACGAAGGTTTTCCACAGTCTGCTGGCCTCACGAGTCTCGTCCTTCCCTGCGCTCATCCTCGTCCTCGACAACAACCATCACCTCGTCAAAAACTTCCGTCGGTAGAGCCTCTTCATTGCCACAATCACTCCCTGGTCCATTGGTTGGATGAGAGCAGTCGAATTAGGTGGCAAAAACAAGCACCTAACGCAGCCATTCTCAGCCAACAACTCCTTGGCGGACGGATGAGCAGGTGCATTGTCCAGAATCAGGAGGGCCTTTACCTGGTTGTGCGGGATTTTCAGTGTCTGTCTGATAGTGGATAACCTCTTTGACAAAGTGTTGGAGAAACCAATCTCTGAAGATCTTGGTTGTGAACCAAGCCTTCACAGAATGATACCATACGACAGGAAGGACATCCATTAACCCACGAAGGCACCGAGGCTGCTTTGCACGTCCAACAATAACGAGCTTGAGCCGCTGCATTCCGTTAGCATTGGTGCAACACAAAGCAGACACCCATTGCTTGGAGAGCTTGCAGCCAGGTATACGCTTCTCCGTCTCCTCGGCGAGAGTGTTAGTGGGCACAAAGCGATAGAATAGGCCAGTTTCGTCAGCAGTACTGTATAGACTTGACAGACTCTCTGTCGATCAAGCCCATCACCTTCTGCCGAAACTCTTCTATTCCCTCCTGGTTGGCGTCCAGAGCTTCGCCATGGGCCTTACATTTGGTAAGTCTGTGCAATAACTTGAACACGTAGAGCCAACCTTGGGATGCCTTGAAGTCTGGGGTGTTGTGAAGCCTTGCGAACTTCTTGGCAGCAGCTTTCAGCTCCATATCATGGACCATAACACTAGCAACACATTGTTGTCGACACCAAATCAACATGGAACGGTTGATTTCTGCATACTTGGGAGTAAACATAACCTTCCTCTCCACGTTGCGTTTGGTTTTCGAAGCGAAGTCGGCCATGTACTGGTGGAGTTTGTCTCGGGACCTCTTGATATCAAACAAGGTAGAGCGAGGGAGGTTGAATTCACGTAGGATGCGTGATGTCAGCCAGCCACCCCGCATCCCCTTTCTCTAATATCTCCCGCTTCTTCTCCAGAGTCAACATGACTCGTTTCCTCTTCTCAGGTGGAGGGAAATCATAACACACACAATGGAGAGGGCAGAAAGGAGCATCAAGCCTTGCAGGAGGTAGGGCACCACCACAAAAGCGAGCACATGAGCAGCCATGGCGAGAGTGTACACACGAT
>JAGKTI010002309.1:28341-63887 GCA_018397915.1 Birgus latro | reverse complement strand
CAAACAATTTCAGGTTTATTTTCATTTAAGTAGTCTCCAATTTCCCCTTTCTTAGATATTAATCCATCTACGTTACTATACATGATGCTCAGATTTGCTGCACTGTTGTTATCTTTACTTGTTCTTCTCTTTGTGTGTGTGTGTGTGTGTGTGTGTGTGTGTGTGTGATGTAGCTAGGAGAGGGAAAACAAGGATACAGGAAAGAGTGTGAGGACTCAGAGAAATAAAAATAGAGACACGAGAGTAAGGTGAGAGGGAGGGATAAAGAGCAAAAAGAGGATGGAGAAGCAAATAAGAGAAATGACCAAGGAATGATGAGAAAGTGATGGCTTTTAAGTTGTGCACATGCAAAAAACTACAAAATACAGGAAAAGAAAAAATACAAAATACAGAAAAGTAGGTTATTAAAAATAATACAACATTTTTAATAAAATATTAAATCAATTATGACTACAAAAATACCCTCAGTCTATGGGGAGAGCATAATTATATTCTATACACACTGTTCTGTGCTGAAAATTGAAACATGAGAATATCAGGAAATATCTAAGTCAACTGCTGCCACAAACAGGATGCAACCAGGCAACATGAACTATTATATTATCCACTCACCCCCCGAATCAGGTGATGTAAACTACTGATTTATTCCTGCTATCTGTACTTCCATATGATTTTATTCAGTTTGAGGAAGACCTTTAGTAAAGCAAGGTAATAGATTTTTTTCCCCTCTATGCAAGGACAAAGAGGTAAAAGTCAAAATCCCACAAAGTTGTTCTGTCCATGGCAAGAGTACATAAATGACAACCAACTTCAATATACTGTATGTTCATTATACCAGACCCTAACCTGAACAGTTCATCTCACCTAAACTGAGTTAAATATTCTGAAGATAGCAAGAATAATAGCAAGACTACAAAATTCTGTTGAAGGGGTTAAAGATGTTCACACACATTGACAACTTTAACTGTACACAACCAGCTTGGAAAGTCAAATATGGATATAGGCATCAAGAAAAGGAGAGACACTACATCCATCTGTACTTGAAGAATTTCACATATAGTCACTCTAAATCAATAATGATCTGACTTACAAAAATAATAATAATATATTGTAGCAGACAATAAAACACCTCCATTCTTGATGTCTCTTCAAGTAATACTCATATGTTAAATATCCAATTAATCTATTGTATGCATGCTTGCCATCACAGCTAGAAATCACTACATGCAAATATAAGAGATATCATTTCTATTGAAGCTTAAAGCAACCAGCCATCAAGGTATCATAATCTAGAAGGTAATAGCAAGTCAGTGAGCAGCAAGACATTCCAAGAGATGCCGAAAGTCAAATAAGAAGAACCATGAAGGACTCAGGGAGGAAAACAGACTGAAAACAATGGAAGGGAGAGAGAAAAACACAACAGAGAGGGAAATAGAAGTACAGTGGAATCTCCTAAATCGCGGCTTTATGAAACTGAGCACACGCTGTGATTTGAGAATTCTGCAAATTTAAAATAAATAATCTTATGGGGAAAATTATGTGGAAAATTACTTATGGGAGTGTCATCTCAAAAAAGTTTCCCCCCTTACCCCCAAACCTATATCAAACTGGTGTGAACACTAACAACCTGGGAAAGAAATTAATAAAGCATATCTAATGGGAATGAACAGTATTGTAAGATTCTTACCTGGGTCTGACTGACGACATTGCTTGAATGGACGAGGGAAGGGAGAGGGGTTCCGAGGCTTAAGGCAGTCTGCGGCCTCTCAGCACGAGGTGAGTGTGCTGCTGCCTCATGCTTCCACTCTGTGCTGCTTCCTTCACATCAATGTCCCTCAGGAACCCCTCAAAGTCCAGTGTGGAATAAAACGGAAGCAGTTTCATCATCACCCTCAGCTGCCTCCATGCCGTCGTAAGAGTCATCGATTCGCTGAGATTAATTCTTTACCAAACGGGTGCAGCCTTGTCATATTTTCTATTTACATGAGTCTCTCACAGATTGCTTGTTATTATTCCTGGATTACCACAGTTACTGGGTATTTTTATAAACTTACCTCCAAAAGTTACACTGTCAATTATGATTTAGAATGTGTTATACACTGATGTGTCCAGTCGGAGTGGTGGTTGATAAACGACACAGCCAGTTGGAGAGATCGTCAGTAAACATTGCTGTGGGCGGCCTCCCCACTTCCTTAAATGGCCCAAAATAGGTATATTTTGTTTTTCTTTACTCACTTCCTGCAGCCACAATTCAACAATTAACTATCTGTGATGCATAAGTACCAAAATTTCTTAACTTGAGATTGTGAGTTTGTTATATTGGTGGAATGGCCATGCCTGTCTGGTAAAGAATTGCCTCGTTGAGTCCATAATGGTGGGCAACTTTGGCTTCCCTCTCACCGCTTTCAATTCTCATTATTACATCTAACTTCTGGGTGTAAGTTAACGTATGTTTCTTCATCCTCTTTCTCAAAGAAGTTGCAGACTTAGGAAGGTTGACTTCTTCTTCTTCCCCTTCCTCAAAGGAGTTGCAGGCTTAGGAAGGAATGGAATGGAATGGAATATGAAGTTTAGGCCGAAGGCCAAGCACTGGGACCTGAGAGGTCATTCAGCGCTTTGATGAGTGAAGTATGAAAGATGATGGTTTAAAAGAGTGAGTTTAAAAATGGGGAAAACTACTATACAATAATTATACAAAATCGTAGGTAAAATGAAAACAGATGTAGACAGCAAGCCCTAAAACATAACTATGACAACACTAATCATAGCTTGCAGTACAGCCCTGTCTCCTTTAAAAACGCCATAAGGCTAGAAACATTTGCCCTATTACCTAAAACAACTGATAGGGATCTCCTATTTGTTAAAAATTTCACTCGAGAACGGGCGTAGACCGGACAGTCCAATAAAATATGTCTGCAAGTTATTGTGACATGACAGATGCCACACTGAGGTGGGACCCCTCGGTCCAGTAGGAACCCATGAGTCAAACGCGTATGGCCAATTTGCAGCCTAGTCAGCCTCGTCTCAAAACCCCGACAAGCCTGAGAGGAGGATGACCAGGCATAGACCGAAGGCCGGATCTCTTTATACTTCGAGTTATTGGCCAGGGAGGGGGAAGCCCATCTCGCCTGCCACTCAGACCAAACAAAGTTATGGATAACGGTCTTCATATCAGAATAGGGAACCTTATTATACCCTACAGAAGGAAGAGAACATGCGGATTTTGCCTCTTATCAGCGAACTCGTTCCAATAAAGATTAACATGAGACGGTATCCAGCAGAACAAAACCAATTTATACTTTGCAGCCAGGCGCCAAAGCCAAGACTGAATCTTCCTTATTATGGGATGGAATGTATTAAACTGCTTAATGGCGGTCAAGCTTCCGTAGGAGTCTGAATATATTGTAAACGTCTTTCCCGGCATTGAGTAAGCCACTTCAAGAGCCTTCTCGATAGCAGTTAGTTCAGCAGTAAGAACAGAGGCATTGTTTGAAAGCCGTCCAATGCGTACACCCCCTTTATGGACGACAGCAAAACCTACACCAAGTTGTGACTTTGAGCCATCTGTATACAACTTTACTGAATCCCTGTGGAGGAGATCATGGAGCAAAAACTTCGATTTAATTTCTGCATCCGAAGAGGTTTTCCTACATATGGTTTTGGGACACACATTAGGTTTCGGAATGAGCCAAGGAGGAAGATTGCTGTAGCTTACTGGTTCAATCTTTTGCTCCCTCAGTGATGCGTCACCCACAGGTAGCATACGAATCTGAAAAGGTATAGAGGCTCTTGGGCCACGGAACTTTGACGAGTCACATTGCAACAGAACATCAACACGAGGATTGGTGTAACGACTGCTCTTGATTCGCACAATGTAGCGAAGCCCTAACTCATGCCTACGTAAGTCCAGAGGAAGCTGGTCTGCATCTACGTATAAACTCTCCACAGGGGAAGTGCGGAAGGCACCAGAGCACGCTCGTAGACCCGTATTGTGGAGCACATCAAGCTCATGAAGTTTAGTCTTACAGGCAGAGGAATAAATTTGGCAAGCGTAGTCAATCTGTGATCGGCATAAAGAGTTATAGAGCTTGATAAGGGAGTTCCTATCTGCACCCCATTGAAGACCAGAGACCACTCTAAGGATATTCAATGATTTCTTAACTTTAAGCTTCAGATAATCAATGTGCTGTGACCAAGAGAGACGAGAGTCAAAGATCATGCCCAGAAACTTAACCTCCTTCTCAAAAGGGATGATGTCATCGTTTAACTTTAAGTGTGGGACAACCTCCTGGCGTGTGCTTCTAGTGAAGCGGACTGCAACAGTCTTGGAAGGTGAAAAGCAAAAACCATTATCGTCAGCCCAACGACAAATAGTATTTATGGACTTTTGCAAGTGATGACTAATCTCAACTGCATCGTAGCCGGACACACAAATTGCCAAATCATCAGCATATAGGGAGCCCAGCACAGGGCGGGAAATCTGATCAAGAACACCATTGATAGCCACTGCAAAACAGGTGACACTAAGAATGCTGCCTTGGGGAACACCCTCCTCTTGCCTATAAGGACTGGATACAACATTTCCGACACGAACCTTAATGTAGCGTTCCGACAAGAAGGAGCGGATAAAACGAAACATATTTCCCTCAATTCCATATCGAGACAGCTGAAGAAGAATACTAGTGTGCCTGGTTGTGTCGTACGCTTTCTCAAGGTCAAAAAACACCCCAATAGTCTGACAATGGTTGGCAAAGCTTTCCTGGATATTATCTGAGAGGATCAGAAGGGGGTCTAGTGCCTGGTTGTGTCGTACGCTTTCTCAAGGTCAAAAAACACCCCAATAGTCTGACAATGGTTGGCAAAGCTTTCCTGGATATTATCTGAGAGGATCAGAAGGGGGTCTAGTGTCGAACGGTTCTTCCGAAACCCAAACTGGTAAGGAGAAAGCAGCTTTTCGGATTCTAAGTACCACATTAACCTTGCATTAACTAGCTTTTCCATCATCTTACAAACACAGCTTGTAAGTGCGATAGGCCTATAGCTTAGGAAGGTTACAATCGGCCATGCTAACAATGGACAGGCGAAGGAGGGGGGGGGGGAGATCCTCTTGTAAATCACACAGGAACCACACACTAACAATGGAGAGGAGACAATGCACTGAGCCAGGTGCCATGGTGTCAAGCGCACTCAACATTCGTGCTTGGCGTGGGAGGGAAGTGCTTTGATTGGCTTATAGTAAGTGCTATGCTTGAATATGATTACAGTACTGTACTTTAGTAATTGCCATGCTTGACTATGATTGGCTTACACCTGGCTAGACGCAAAGGCTTGAGGTAATGGTGGCGTGTATTACGTGAGGGATCAGAAAAGCGTCAAATTAGAGGCTGCATTCGCAAATTTCGTGTAATTTCCACGAGTTACTGATACTAAAAACTGTTGCATGATGTTGCCACGTATTATGAATCTGCTATTTAGGGTCACGTGATTTAGGAGATTCCACTGTATAGAAAAAGAGAAAGAGAGTGAGATTCAATAGAAAAAAAAACAATGGGTACTGAAAAATAAAGAGTATGAAGAGATGCAATAAAACAAAGGAGGCAGGAATACTGAAAACTGAAACAAAAAAAGAAAAGGTACAAGAAATTATAAAGAGGTAGAAAGACAGAAAACAGGAGGGGAAACAATAATAAAAAGATGGAAGGCTACAGGCTAAGGTATAAGAGAGGAACACAATATAAAGATGGTGGTGGGATAAAGAAAAAACACACACACACACACACACAAACAATAAGGAGAGACTGAGACACAAGAGATAAGAAAGGGAGATGCCAATGAAAGGGAGGGAGGGAGGGACAAAAACAAACATGAAAATGAATCAGGAAGTGAGAGGATGCTGCCTAATCAATGAGGGACTTCAGTACTGACAGCCACATCCCACCATCTGTTCTTTGGGTCCACATGTGCTACTACTAACTGAATGCAAATCAAACAAGAACTGTAACAATTAGAACAAGAGTAAAAATAATCCATTCATCCATCACCCAATCTTTCATTGTCCAGTCAGGATTGTAAGAACAAAGATCTAGGATGATATGTCCAGATATTTCAGATATTTAAGGTGAGTGACATACTACTACTACTACTATTACTACTCCTACTGCTATTACTACTAATAATAATAACAATAATAATAATAACAGCAACAATAATAATAATTTTTTTGTTTTTGTTTTTGAAGGCTCCAACATACTTGCATGTGTCAGCCTTGGTCACCTAATGGCAGCTCTCCATGCTGCTCAATCCCTTAACCCTGAGGTCACACTCAATGATCTCGTCCCAGGTCTTTTTTGGTCTTCCTCTCACTACCCTACCCCAAATATTAACATAACTCACCTTCTGCACCCGAATACCATCCCCCATCCTCTCCACAGACCCAAACCATCTCAATCTACCTCTCCTCATCACAACACCAATACACTCCAGTCCCATCCTACCTCTCAACTCTTCCATCATAAACCTAGCCCCCCAAACCTTGCACTCAAGGACGCACTGCACATCCACCTAATCACTGCCATTTCTGTATGTTTGAGCCTGTGAATATCCTCTTCCTTTACTGCCCAGGTTTCATTACCATACAGAGTTACATTTCTAACACATGCTGCATACAAAGATCCTTCAGCATGGAGGGAGAACCCCTCAATGTCAGGAGAGGCAACAGCTTCTTGAACTTCTTCCAACCACTCCTCACTCTAGCCACAAAGCTAGTTCCTGCCCCACCTCCAGCACATAACATGTCTCCCAAATAACAAAACTCTTCCACACATTACAGAGACTCACCAGCAAGTTCAATCCTTTCACGCCTGGCAATACCCACATGCTCTCCCCGATACACCACACATATGAAATCAGTATTATCTCGCAGTCTACCTCTGATACCACTACATCTCTTATGCACCCACTTATCATAATAAACACTGCACAAGATGGAATTACTTCCCATGCCCTTGTGACAAATCACACATGGCCACTCTCCCTCTTCTTTGATAGTAACGCCCCCAGCCCTAGATATCATCACTTTTGTTTTATCTGCATTTACTCTTAAGCCCTTCAGCCCCATACCATTTATTAATAATAATAAAAATAATAATAATTCATTCATTCATTCACTTATTATCTAATCCTGTGTTGCCCCAAGAGGAGCACGGGAGCCTGGGGCTAGGCAAGTTGGTTCTGACATTTAAGACGAGAGTGACCATCCTCATTCATCCTTGAGTGACATTAAGTGAGCAATAAACCCCTACCACCCCTTGGATAAACCTGTCCAGGCTCAAACCAACAAGAGTGTCTTAATTACCCACTAAACCACCAGGTGCCATAATTTGGTTATATGGTTACCATCCAACATAGTACTGTAAATGGTTTCCTGGTGTACAGGAAACCATTTGGCTCATCACTCAGTGTAGAGTCACCCACAGACAGAAGGAAGAGGAAAGAATGAGGGAATGAAAGACAGAAAAGGAAGGAAGGAAAGAAGGAAGGAGCAGCACTACATCAAGTAAGTGGACAGTGAGTGCCCCCACCTACCACTATGATAATAATAATAATGTAATAACATTCCCCCTTCCGTCTTTCTTTCCTTCATTCTTTCCTCTTCCTTCTGCCTATGGGTAACTCTACACTGAGTGACAAGCCAAATGGTTTCCTGTACACCAGGAAACCATTTACTACACTGGGTAGTACCTATACAACCAAATTATGGCGCCTGGTGGTTTTGCAAATAATTACGGTGCTCCAATCGGACTGAACCGGTGCAGGTTTATATCCAAGGGGTGGCTGGGGTTTATTGGTCACGTAATGCCACTCAGGGATGAGTGAGGCTGGTCACTCTCATCTTAAATGTCAGGGTCAACTTGCCCAGCCTCAGGATCTTACGCTCCTCATAGAACAACATATGATTGGATGATGAGTGGATGGATAATAATAATGAATGATGATGATGATGATGATGATGATGATAATAATAATAATAAATAATGATGATGATGAAAATAATAATAATAATAATAGTAATAATAATAAAAATATATCTAGCTACTGTCAGACGCCTTAATCTCGTAATGGGTGGCCACAAACAAATGGCCTCCATGTCACCCAGTCCCCTGCCATTTCACTGCCCTGTTTCCAGTTCACATCCTCCTCTCTCATATACCTCTCTGCTCCATCCCTCCATCTCATCCTTGGCCTTGCCCTCCCTCTCCCCTCCTCCACCTCAACCACATACACTCTCTTTGTTAGTTTCTCACTCTCCGTCCTCTCTACATGGCCAAACCACCTCAATGTATTTCTCCTAATGTTTTCAATCACATCCACATCCACATCACAATGCTTCTTCACTTCCTCACTCGTCACTCTGTCTCTTAGTGTAACCCCACATGCTCCTCTCATCTCATTTCCACTGCTCTCAGTCTTGACTTGTGTCCTTCCAGCAAGGTCCAAGCTTCACTTCCATACCTTAGAGTTGGTATCATAATACTGTCATGTGTCAACTTTTTTCTTCCATACTCACTTCCCTGTTTTGTACTACTGGTTTCAATGAAACAGCAACCTTTCTTCCTTGTTGTACCCTTTCAAGCACTTCACCCTCCACTCTTCCATCCTTACCCATCACACTACCCAAGTACTTAAATGCACCTACATTTTGCACATCCTCACATCCAACATCAATGTACATCCACTGATTGCATTTCTCTCGAAGGCCATAACTTTACTCTTCCCTACATTCACCTTCAGATTCCATTTCTTACACTCTTCCTAGCCTTGCAGTTCCCCTTCATCTTCACTTAGGCAGTGGCTGCACTGGTAGAGAGGCGGCCTGCAGTCCTAATGGACCCAGGATCGAATCCCGGCTGGGGCAGGGAACAGTTTAAGGATTTGAATTTCCTAAAAAAGAAAAAACCAGACTTTCCTGATCTACCAGATGACCCGCCAACATGTCGTAAAAATACCCCAGCTAATACCATTACATCAGTCCTGTATGAGACAGCCCTAGCATGTATTCAATATGGATGGTGGGTGTTAGCGCCGAAGTGGTGGTGTTGGGTATGTAGGAGGACTGACGGGCCTTGATAGCAGGCTGTGAAGCCTATGCCCAGAGTCGGACAAAAAAAAAAAAAAAAAGTATCATCTGCAAACAACAGCAGAAGGAGTTTCCAAACGTTGCCCTCTCTCATTAAATAATAATAATAATAATAATAATAATAATAATAATAATAGTAATATATATTGATGATGATAATTATAATAATAAAAACAATAATAATAATAATAGTAAGCTACAGAACGTGGTAAAATTCTGGGGGGGGCCTATCAGATGGAGCCAGGATTTCAAGGGCTTGAATGATGTGTGAATGGAAGCATGGCTCATTGAACTGGGCAAACTTTGACTGTCTGGGCGATGTTACTCCTCACCCTTCCCTTGGGTGGGAAAGAAGGTCCGAATGATGATGATGATGATTATGATTATGATGATGATGATGATGATAATGATGATAAAATTAATCTATCAACCTATCTATCTATAGCCTGATGCCCTAATCCCGCAAAGGGCAGCAGCACATAAAATGCCTCCAAGTGGCTCTGTCACCCACCATTTGACTGCCCTCCCCCCAACTCACTCCCCCCTCCCACATATACCTCTCAACTCCATCCCTTCACCTCATCCTTGGTCTCCCCCCCCCCTCCACTTCACCTACATACACCCTCTTAGTCTTTCATTCTCCATTCTCTCCACATATCCAAACAACCTCAGTGTATTTCTCCTAATATTCTCAATCACATCCACATCCACCCCACAATGTTCTTTCACTTCTTCATTAGGCAACCTGTCCCTCCATGTCACTCCACATGCTCCTCTCAGGCAACTCATTTCCACTGCTCTCACTCTTGACTTGTTCCCCTCTAGCAAGGTCCATGTCTCACTTCCATATGTCAGGGTAGAGATCACAATACTATCATGCAGTGACTTCTTAACTTCCATACTCACCTCCTCATTTCTCATCACTGCTTTCAGTGAACCAACAACCTTCCTTCCCTACTGTACCCTGTCAAGCACTTCATCCCCAAAACTTCCATCCTTACTCATCACACTACCCAAGTCTTTGAATGCACTCACATTCTCCATATCCTCACCATCCAACTCACTATGCATCTGTGACTTCATTTCTCTCAAACACCATAACTTTACTCTTGTTTACATTAACTATCTGATTCATCTTCTTACACACCATCCCAAATTCATTCACCTAACCTTGCAACTTCCATTCACCTTCACTCAACAATACTGTATCATCAGCAAACAGCAACACCGGAATCTTCCACATCTCACCCTAATTCACTAGAGCCACCCCCACATCCACTGCCCTACCTTGCACCTCTTTTACAACCCCATCCATGAATATATTTAGCAGTCATGGAGACATTACACATCCCTGTTTCAGTCCCACATTTAGATCAAAGAACTCGCTCAGTTCACCATCCACTCGCACCATAGCTTTAGCTCCCTTGTACATACTCTTCACAGCACTCAACAATTTCCCATCCACTTCGTATATTCTTAATACCTTCCAAATACCTTGCCTATCTATTCTGTCATATGCTTTTTCCAAGTCCATGAAGGCAGCATACACTTTCTTTCCCTTCTCTAGATACTTCAGATACTTCTCCACTAAACATCTTAGAACAAATATCTGATCTACACACCCTTTTCCCTTCCTAAATCCTCCTTGTTCTTCTCCAACTAGCTCCTCTGTTATATGCCTAACCCTATCAATAAGTATTCTATCAAATAGTTTTCCAATCACACTACGAAGGCAAATACCCCTATGGTTACCAAATACTTCTCTCTCCCCTTTTCCTTTGTATAAAGAAACAATTATACCTGATTTCCAGACCTCTGGAACCCTTCCCTTTTCCCAAGCCAATCTACACAACTTCCATATCCACTCCACAACAATCTCACCCCCATACATCAGCATTTCACCACATACTCCATCAATTCCTGGGGTCTTTCCCATCTTCATCTTCGTCATTGCATCAACTACTTCCACCCTACTGATCTCTTCCTCCCTCCTCTCATCTCTTTTTCTCCTAGCCATTCTCCAACCACTTATACTCGCACTGCTCTCATTCTCTACATTCAACAAATCCTCAAAGTGCTCCTTCCATCTCCTCATTTTCTCTCTCTTCTCCACCAACAGTCTATTATTCCCATCTTTCACTCCCTTACTACAGTAGGCGCAGGAAGTGTTGACGCCATCTTAAAAAAAGAAAACATTCTTGTGGTTAGCAAGGAGAAACAAATAAGTTAACACTCACCATTGAATTTAGTATTTACTGGCATTCCCCTTCTTTATTATCTTCTTAAGCCATCTGGGGAGACTGATGGCATAGTTTTGCAGAACAGACGGACTAAAACTGCTCCATAGCTGCAGCCTCAAGTTTAGGCAAAGATGATGTGTCCATACTACGCAGCTGCCGCTTCATGTGCGCCCATAAATTCTCAATGGGATTGATATCTGGGCTGTTTCCGGGCCAATCTCGAATAAAGGGAACCTCACAGTCTGTTAGCCACTGTTTCACTGACTTTGCAACATGTGCAGGGGCAGAATCTTGCATAAATACTCTTGCCTTGGTTTTATCAAAAGAGTCACTTAAAACATCACATAAGAGCTCCAAATAATTGTTCTGGTTCACTTTTTCATTTGCAGGTAGAATTACCAACCTACCAACACCATAATATGTAAAGCAGCCCCAAGCCATGAGTGAGGCTGGGTATTTAACAAACTTGGAAGTGTACTTAGGATCCAGGTGGTCACTGCCTGGTTTGCGGTACACTCGTGATGAAGAGGTACCAGTGACAGTAAATGTTGACTCATCACTCCAAAGCACAGTTTTCCATTGCTCCTCACTCCAGGCAAGATATTTCTTACCAAAATTTACTCTCTTTTTCTTCTGAAGTGCAGTTAGCAGTGGTTTTTTACGAGCACAAAAACTCCTGTAGCCCAGATTGTCATGCAACAGCTGCTGCACACTTCTGACAGACACATCTGCCAGCAACTGTGGGTTCTTTTCTTTTAAATCCCGTGCTGTTAGCCTTGGATCCTTGCTAACTTGCCTTGAGATCAGCTGACGGGTCCTGAAGGTTGTCTTACGAGGTCTCCCAGGCTTGGGAAGTGGAGTGGGAGGAATGGCCTCCCCACTGTCCTTGAACCGCTTCACCAGTCTCTGCACTGTCCTCAGTCTAACACCATCTGATTTGCAATAAATGGGAGTTTGTGGCCAGCTTTGTATAAAGTAATCACTTCCACACGTTTGTCCTTGCTTGTGGTTACTTTAGACATGATGAGAATGTGGTAGGTAACCAAATAACTGCGTTATTTGAGTCAAAACATGCCCTCATGGTGCATCACACACAGAGACAATCCTCCTCCTGTGGCTGCCCAAACATTACTGAGCCTGCTCCTGTGGTGCCAAACCTATCAAGCAGGGTTGCCAGCTCCCGTTGAAAAAGCGTCAGCTCATTTCGCATCACAGAGGAGGGTAGTATTGACCCTACTTCACTTAACGCGAAAAAGAATGACGTTGGCAAAAAAACGTCAATACTTTTCGCGCCTACTGTATTTCCCCTTTCACACTGACTTACTTTCTTTACCTCCTTCCAGAACAATTTCTTACTCTCCCTCCATTTCACACTCAGATTCCTCCCAAACTCTTCATCCACTCTCTTCTTACTCTCCTTCATCAATCTCTTCACCTCCCTTCTATTCACATATACCTCTCTCTTCTCTCGTCTTCTCCCCTACCTATACTTGCTAGCCAGTCACTATATGCCTTCTTCTTTATGTTTCACAACTTGTTTCACCTCATCACTCCACCATGCTGTCCCTTGCACACCCCTGCATCTCCTCCTCACTCAAACCACCTTGCACGCTGAGCCTATCTCTTCCATGAATATCTTGCATAGTTCTTCCACTCCTTCCATCTGCTCTAACTCACACCTTCCCAGTCTTTCTTCCACTATGCTCTTATACCCTGCCATTTTCTCACTCTCTTGCAACTTTTCCACTCTTTTCACAGAAGCTGTTTCCTCCTGTCTTCCTCTTCATCTCTTCACCCATATTCTCTGCAGCCTTACCTTGGCCATCCGAAATTCCATTCCCCCACCCTCTCCACACTCTTGCCTCGGTATACAGAAGGACTGCAGGGCCTTGATAGCAGGCTGTGAAGCCTATGCTCAGAGTCGGACACACACACACACACACACACACACACACACACACACACACACACACACACACACACACACTACAGAAAGTGATTGAGAAAAGCAACAATATAATTCAAATGGGTCATTTTAATTGTAAAGAGGTGAACTGGGAGGAATGGGACTCAAGAGGCGGCAAAGATTCGTGGGGCACTACATTGTTAAACGTTGTTATGAATAATGTAATGACACACTGGGTCAAAGAAGAGACACGATTCCGAGGTGATGACACCCCAGCAAGATTAGATTTACTGCTAACCAAAGACCCTGACGTAATTGAATCCTTGAAATATCTGTGTCCTATAGGAAAAAGTGATCACGTGGTCATTGAGTTCCAGATGATAACAGGGAACGTGGTGCCAAGAGACGAGCTCCGTAGGCAGGGAAGATACAATTTTGGGAAAGCAAACTTTACAAAATTGAGAAAATTTTTTGAAAATGCAGATTGGAGAAAATTCAGAGAAACAAGAGAGATTCAGAGGAAGTTGGATATATTTCTAGACCTCTATATTTCAGGAGTGGAAAAATATGTTCCAAGAGTAAGTGGGAAAGAAAACAGGAAAAAGGAGTGGTTTAATAGGTGTATGATAGCGAAAAAAGAGAGGGACATGGCGTGGAACAAATGGAGAAAGAGAGGTATAACAGAACAAAGGAAGAATATAAAAGAACTAGAAATGAATATACAAGAATTCGTAGAGAGGAAGAAAGGAACTTTGAAAAAGGTATAATTGACAAATGTAAGGATGAACCCAAATTGCTTTATAGATTTGTTAATGGCAAATTGAAACAAAAGGAAGGAATCACCAAACTGAAAGTAGAAGGAGAGGTCTATAAAGATGCGGCAATGCAAGCTGAAATAATGAACAAACGTTTCCAATTGGTTTTTACTAATGAAGGGGAGTTTGTGG
Source organism: Birgus latro (assembly GCA_018397915.1). Taxonomy (NCBI): domain Eukaryota; kingdom Metazoa; phylum Arthropoda; class Malacostraca; order Decapoda; family Coenobitidae; genus Birgus; species Birgus latro. The sequence goes on along the minus strand of JAGKTI010002309.1, from coordinate 49,658 downwards.
AGGGGGAGGGAGTGACTAGGAATGTAGTGATAAAAGATATAAAAGTGGAAGTGCAGGAAGTGTACAAATTACTGGAAACTCAAGATGTAAGGAAAGCCCAAGGACCGGATGGAATTTCAAATTGGGTACTAAAGGAATGCAGAGAACAACTGGCGGATAAGATTCACAGTTTAATTGTGTGTTCGCTGGAAGAAGGGAAAGTGCCTCGGGAATGGAAGAGAGCAAATGTGGTACCAATTTACAAGGGAGGAAACAAGGAAGAACCCCTGAACTATAGACCAGTGTCCCTAACCAGCATGGTTGAAAAATTGTGCAAGAAGATTCTGAAAGATAGGTGGATAAAATATCTGGAAGAGATGAATATTTTGACTGAAAGTTAACTTGGATTCAGAAGTGGAAGGTCATGTGTTTCCAATTTGTTGAGCTTTTACTCAAGAGCAATTGATGTGCTATGGGAGAGAGGCGGTTGGGTGGACTGTATGTATTTAGATTTGGAGAAGGCCTTTGACAAGGTACTCCATAAGAGACTAATGTGGAAATCAGAGCATATAAGAGGACTGAAGGGTAACCTCCAGGAATGGATGACAGACTTTTTGAGAGACAGACAAATGAGAACAGTAATAAAGGACAGGACGCCTGGATGGAGAGAAGTAACAAGGGGTGTCCCACAGGGCTCGGTGTTGGCGCCAGTAATGTTCCTGATTTACGTAAATGATACGGTAGATGGAGTGAACAGTTATGCAAGTCGGTTTGCTGATGATGCAAAGATCTTGAGGAAGGTAGAGATTGAAGGGGACTGTAAAATGCTGCAGGAGGATCTGGATAGGATATGTGATTGGAGCCGGATGTGGGAAATGAAATTCAATGCAAAAAAATGTAAAATATTGGAAATGGGTAAAAGCACCAAGAGACCATCACTGAATTATATTACGGGTAATGAACCAATCACAAAAGCGCGAGAAGAGAAAGATTTAGGAGTGCTGGTCCAGGATAGTTTGTCACCTGAAAAACACATTAACAAGATAGTTAGAGAGACATATAAACTCTTGACCAATATAAGAGTGGCATTTCATTACATGAATGAAGAGATTATGAAAAAATTGATAGTGGCCATGATCCACCCCAGGTTAGAATATGCAGCAGTAGTGTGGTCCCCACACAAAAAGAAAGATATAAACAAGACTGATGAAAATACAAAGAACAGCAACTAAGATGGTCCCCAGTCTGGCAGATCTGTCATACAGTGAAAGGCTAGAAAGGCTGGATTTGCCTTCCTCAAAGGAAAGGAGAGAGAAGGGTGACATGATTGCAGTGTTCAGGACCATGATGGGAGTAGATAAAATTGACAGAGAAGATCTGTTTGTATGGGACAAGAGAGCAACAAGAGGACACAGACTGAAACTGAAGAAGCCACGCTGCTTGAAGGACATCAAGAAATATAGTTTTCCATATAGAAGCACAGACCTGTGGAACAGACTGGACAAAGAGATCGTCCAGTCTAAAAACTTAAACGAGTTTAAAGCAAAATTTGACTTACTGAAAAAAAGAGACGGGACCCCATGAGCGTAGCTCACTTCCTGTATATCACAATTAGGTAAATACAATTAGGTAAATACACACACACACAAAACTGTCTTCTCATTCACTCATCCACACACATGTAATCTCTCATTGCTTTTCGATCAACAAGTTCACCTTCCATCCTCCTCATGACTCTCCATGTATACCTGTGGATCATCTTTTGCTGGAAGAAGGTGTTGGCTATTGCCAATCCCTAACTAGCACAGATGTCCACCAAAACACTACCATTCCCATCTACTTCAGCTGGCACACCCTACTGACCAACCACTTCACCCACTCGTACATTCCCAACTTTGCCATTCGTGTCTCCAATCAAAAACACTCTCTCGCTCCTCTCAAACTTAATAACATTAATTGTACTAGTATCAGCAGCAGTAGTAGTAGGAGTAATAATAAATGAAAGAGTGGAAACTAAATAATACTGGAACCCATCAAACACTGCCTGCCATTTGGTGCCCAAAACTATTACAGAAGCCCATAATTATTACAATGCTCAGCTGTTCATACACCTTAACTCGACAGGGATTTTTATCCTCTTGCACCTTATTCCCATAGCTCAGTGGGAAAATAAGACAAAACTAGCTCTACATCCTCTTATGGTTTGGCATTCAAGATGGAAAGACAGTAATATTAGGCCAAGTTAAAGTGGACATAGTTCACAGTGTTCATCCACTACCATGTGATTAGAGGGGGTAAGGCTTTACTACACAACCATGCACCACAAACAGAACAAAGTGAAATTACTTACGTGGGAGGCATAATGATCTGCTCCATATAGCTAAGGTGACAGAGGACAAAACAAACACATTATTACTCAATAGAGGCAAAGCACTATAAAACAAATACAGTAGGCATATGTACAGGTACAACAAAATATATTCTCCAAGACACATTTTCTGTAAATGGTGAGAAGAATAAGAAAATTCAGAACAGTACTGTACAGTACTAAGAACTGTGGCTATAAAAATACAGGGTACTATAGTCCTTTTACCTTAACTAGGCCCAGATTTTCATCCTTTTGGAGATTATTTCACATTCATCGGTGGCAGAATAAGACAATACTGTGCCTTTACAGCTTTGTGTAGCATTTCTTCATGGTTAGCATCATAATCTAGTGTTAATCTATTGCTACAACTCAAAATTCAAGATAAAGAGATGGCAAATTTTGGCCACGTTAAAGTAAAATGGGTATAGCTCTCATTTCAGGAAGCTATCTTATCATCAAACACATTTCATCAACAGTATCTTTCATTGTAAATCTTCCTGTATAAGCCACAAGAAATTTTGATTCAAAGGAATCCTTTCACTCAGATAACATTTCATATTTTAATTCTTGTTTCTGTCAGTTGCTTTTAATTATGGTAGCTTAGGAGGAGTCCCTGTACAGTACACCACAGTGAAGAAGTGCAGGAGCTGAAGAAAGTTATATCTAACCCCTCCCATTCAAAACGTCTTCTTATCAATAAAGACATCTAGAAGAAGAAATAACAGAATAAAAGAAAATTGTGCACTTGGGCTGATGGGGTTAATTACCTGACAAGGTTCAGTTACTGTGGCTTTTCAGAAGTCATACAAAACATATGGCCAAGCACTATGAAAAATGCTGACAGCCATTTGATTGTTACCCCCTCTGATGTGTAGACACCAAGTTAGGTTTCTGCACTCTACTATATACAGAGACACCAAGTTAGGTTTCTGCACTCTACTATATACAGAGACACCAAGTTAGGTTTCTGCACTCTACTATATACACAAGTGCAATTCCTACTGGTGTTACTGACTGACAAATACCTGTGCAGTGAAACCTGATATTACAACAATGAAGAATTATGACAACTCTGAAAATATAAGATACCAATTTGGCACATTATCTAGCATGTGACTGTCAACAAACTACAAAATGTCACAAAAGAAACACATCACTCCCTGAACGCATTTTTCTGAGACAACGTTAATCTACCACATACAACATATACTCTTCATACCCACTTCACACCACAGTATTCCCAGATATGACTAACCAGAGTCAACAAGTCAATGTCACCATAATCCCACAATATATAAAAAGTATATAAACGGAGAACTACAAGAATCATGATAGATACATGAGTTTAAGGAATGTTTATAAGTTAATTAACAGTGTGGCAAAATCCTCTTCAAAGATACTGTATTTTCTTCTCTGGATACTGCCAGCACATTTTATTTGTCAAAGAGGCACCTCTTATACTAACAGAAGTATGTGTCATCAAGTGTGAAATAATTAATCTCTCTGATACTTCATATTTCAAAAAGCCAATAATTTTGTACGTAGAAAGATTTTTTTCTCTCAGCTGGTACCATTATGTAATCCCCCATTTATCCGACACTGCATTATCTAACATACATTATTATCTGACAAAGCAAAAAATCTGGTAGAATTAAGGCAATATCTGTTATTTATTGCATTAAATGACAGCACTCATGTGAAATGAATTTTTTGATCCACCCACCACTCCTCGTAACACCCCCACTACCCATGTGCAAACATGATGCTCCACCAAAACAAATGCTGCTGCCTGCTCCACCTCAGTCTGGAATTGGTACACATTAAGTTTGTCAAGGAGTTTGCATCTACGTTGCCATACCAGAGCTTTTGGAGGGGCTTATGCTACTTGCTTACTTGTGCTGTGTGCATGCAGGCGTTTTGTGGAAAATACCAAAATGCTTAAATAAATACTGTATGCACACATTTAGCGGCCTGTCTCCTTTGCATTAAGTAAATTATGCAGCTAGTCGCCTGCTTTCAGTTATATTCATGTATGCATCTCAATCTTACTTTTAATAAATCATTTTGTTTCATTTCATTTTTGAAGGCTCCAACGTGCTTGCACGGACCAGCCTTGGTCACCTAATGTTGACTCTCCATGCTGCTCGATCTCTGGCAGCTTCCCAATTTAGTCCCTTATCCCTAAGGTCACACTCAATGACCTTGTCCCAGGTCTTCTTCAGTCTACCTCTCACAATCCTACCCCCAATATTAACACTTCTCACTTTCTGCATCCAGTTATCATCCCCCATCCTCTCCACATGCCCAAACCACCTCAATCTACCTCTCCTCATCACAAAACTAATACACTTCAGCCCCCCCCCCCCAACTCTTCCATCATAAACCTAGCCCCCAACCCTCCAAGCCTCACACTCAGAGATGCACTGCACATCCACATAATCATTGTCATTTCTATGCGTTTGAGCCTGAGAATATCCTCTTCCTTTACAGCCAAGGTCTCAGTACCATACAGCATCACACTCCTAACACATGCTGCATGCAAAGATCCCTTATCATGGAGGGAGAGCCCTCTCAATGTCAGGAGAAGCAACAATTCCCTGAACTTCTTCCAACCACTCCTCACTCTCACCACAGAGCTAGCTCCAGCCCCACCTCCAGCACATAACAAGTCTCCCAAATAACAAAACTCTTCCACACACTAAAGAGACTCACCAGTAAGTTCAATCCTTTCATCCATCCATCCATCCATCATCCAATCCTACGTTGCCCCATAAGAAGCATAGGAGCCCGGGGCTAGGCAAGTTGGTCCTGACATTTAAGATGAAAGTGACCAGCCTCACTTATCCCTGAGTGACATCACGTGAGCAATAAACCCCAACCATCCCTTGGATATAAACCTTCACCGGTTCAATCCGATTGGAGTACTGTAATTACCCACTAAACCACCAGGTACCAAATTGGTTATATGGTTACCACCCAGTGTAGTAAATGGATTCTGGTGTATGGGAAAGGATTTGGCTTGTCACTCATTGTAGAGTAACCCACAGGCAGAAGAAAGAGGAAAAATGAAGGAAAGAAAGACAGAAGAGGGAGTGCAAAGCCACCCACAGGCAGAAGGACAAGGAAAGAATGAAGGAAAGAAAGACAGAAAAGGATGGAAAGAAAGAAGGATGAAGAGGAAAGACCAGACACCCAAGAGTAGCACTACATCGAGTGAGTGGATGGTGAGTGCCCCCACCTACCACATTTCAATCCTTTCATGCCTGACAATCTCCACTTGCTCTCCCTGACACACCACACACATGAAATCAGCATTATCTCGCAGTCTACCTCTAATACCACTACATCTCTTGTGCACCCACTTACCACAGACATTGCACAAGATGGAATTACTTCCCACGCCCTTGTGGCAAACCGCACATCGCCACTCTCCATCTTTTTTGACCATACCACCACCAGCCCTGGATACCATCACTTTTGTTTATAACAAAATATATTTGGTGCCTGTACTTCCTCAGTGGAAAATATTTAATGTTTACATATATATGCATGCATGTGGTGCTAGCCAGTGTCCTTTGTGTTAAGCAACTTACTCAGCTTACGGCTCTGCTCGTATCCATCTATACATTTTACTCTCATCATCATTTGGTAGGAGGAGGCTGTAGCACGGGCCGAACAGAGTAGTACTCCCAAGGGGAATACTGGTGGAATGGGAATACTGGTGATAGGGAGAGCTGGAGCTCCTGTTTCACTAGTTACCTAACCATCCCCCTTTGCTGACCTTTTCAGTGTGACAGTAACACGGAGAGTAGACCAGCATACTCTCCCAAACATTTCCTCTATCTATCTTATGCACTACACCACATGCGCTTTACATATTACACAACGTATCCCACTATGTTACAGGGGTTGATGCCAGCAAGGGCATGCGGCCAGAAAACTTTGCCCCCGCTACCTAGTGGCGGACTTTGGGGGGAGGCTTGACTGGGGTTCCGCCGGCATAGATCATGGGTCCGGGGCGAGATGGGGCTCGAACCTGCGCTAGAGGGTACAGGGCATTGCGGTTCCCAGGCTGCCGCTTCCGCTCAATAGAAAGGGGCCCGAACCTGGGAGTAGCGCCCCAGGAGGCTGCCCTATCACTGGGTGTATAATGGCGGGGCAGTTGCAGTGCCAAGCCGCACTTGGAGGGTGTCCCTGCAGCTGTCCTGGCAGGGTGCCCCGAGGCCACTACCACAGCCACTGGTAAGCTGGTGGGCTAGGGGTCCCAGATCCATTGCCTGGACCTGGGTCTGTGCAATGGGTCGGGCCTTTGGAATGTTTACCCCCCTTTATCTTACCGACTATGACTATGAACAAAAACAAGCACCAAAGCAAGCCTGAGGACAGCAAATCACCCAGGGGGTTTAGGGTGGGTTCGTGGAATGTGGGTAGTTTGAGAGGAAGAGCAGGGGAAGTTGTTGAGGCATTTAGTAGGAGGTGGGTGGATGTGGCATGTTTGCAGGAAGTCCGGTACAGGGGTGGATCAGCCAGAAAGATTGTTGGGAAGGATTGCTACTATAAGTTGTTTTGGCAGGGGGGAACTGACGGATATGGGGGTGTGGGTGTGTTGGTTGCAGAGAAATGGGTGGAATATGTCATGAATGTTATGAGAGTAAGTTTTTTTTTTTTTTTTTTTATGTGTCCGACTCTGGGTATAGGCTTCACAGCCTGCTATCAAGGCCCAGTCGTCCTCCTACAATCTACATGTCACCACTTCGGCGCTTAACACCCACCGTCCATATTGAATACATGCTAGGGCTGTCTCATACAGGACTGGTGTACTGGTATTAGCGGGGTCATTTTTACGACATGTCGGCGGGTCTCCTGGTAGATCAGTAAAGCCTGATTTAATGAAATTCAAATTCTTAAACTGTTCCCTGCGCCAGCGAGGATTAGAACCTGGGTCCCTCGGGACTGCAAGCCAACTCTCGAAGTGATAGGATATTAGTAGTAAAAATTTTGGTCGGGCAGAAGTTGGTTTCAGTTATATCAGCATATGCTCCACAGGTGGGATTGGATGACGCAGAGAAGGATAGATTTTGGGATGATTTAATACGTGTAGTGAGTGATATGGGTAATGATGAGGTAGTGGTTCTGGGAGGGGATTTAAATGGTCATGTGGGTGAAGCAGCTCAAGGTTATGAAGGAGTCCATGGAGGATGTGCATATGGTGTGAGGAATGCGGAAGGGGAAAGAATACTCGAGTTTGGGGAGGCTATGGACATGATTGTGTGCAACACACATTTTAGGAAAAGAATCAGCCGGTTGATTATGTATGAGTCTGGGGGAATTCGTAGTCAGATAGATTATTTTCTGGTCAGGAGGGTTGATAGGAGATTAGTGAGGGATGTTAAAGTTATAGGAAGCGAGGAGTGTGTGCAGCAGCACAAACTGTTGATTTGTGACATGGTGCTTAAGGATCGAGTGATGAGAAGGAGGACATATGTACCTAGGAGGAAAACATGGAAGCAAGGAAATCAATCAGTAAGGGATGCCTTTTATAGTGAGATGAGGAGAGTGGTGGCTGAACAGGAAGCCGTAGACAGAGGCGTTAATGAACAGTATAAAGCCCGTAAGAACAACCTCTTGAGAGTTACTGATACAATATGCGGTTGGACAAGAGGCCCACCAAGACATAAAGTAACTTGGTGGTGGGATGAGGGTGTAGAAGCTGCAGTTAAGGAGAAAAGAAGGCTTTTCCGGGAATGGAAGAATGGTGGTAACAGGGAGGAGTACTTGGCTGCCAAGCGCAGGGCCAGAAGAGAGGTATACAGGGCAAAGTCTGAGTCACAGAGACTTTTACTTGATAATCTAAATCATGGAGAAAGGAAAAATATGGTTTTTAGAGTGGCAAATCAGGTGAAGAAGGATAATCGGGACATTGTAGGTGAGCAGTGTGTGAAGAATGATGATGGAAGGGTGGTGGTGAGCAGTGAGGATATTAAAGATGCATGGAGAGAGCATTATAGCCGATTGTTGAATGAGGAGTTTGAATGGGATAGAGCAGGTTTGGAGCCCGCTGATCCAGTGTTTGGCCCTTGGCCTTTGATTGACGCTGCTACTGCGAGTCAGGCAATAGGCAGGATGCGGGTGGGGAAGGCGGCAAGTGTGTCTGGGTTGACTGCCGAAATGTTGAAGGCCTCAGGAGATACTGGGGTGAGGTTAGTCACTGACCTGATAAATAGGATTATATATGAGTGTGTTGTCCCAGTTGATTGGCTGAGGAGTGTGATTGTAAATGTGTACAACGGAAAGGGTGATGCCCTGGAAAGGGGAAATTACAGAGGTATAAAGCTTTTAGATCAGATAATGAAAGTAATGGAGAGTTCTAGAAGGTATGATTAGAGAAAGAGTGAATATAGATGAGATGCAGTTTGGGTCTATGCCAGGCAGGGGGACCACTGATGCCATATTCATTGTTCGACAGCTTCAGGAAAAATATATTGGAAAGAAAAGGGAATTGTATTTTGTTTTTGTTGATTTGGAAAAGGGCCCTAGAGAGGTGGTGAAGTGGGCAATGAGAAAGCTAGGGTTGGAAGAGTGGCTGGTTAGGGTGGTGATGGCCATGTACATGGGTGCTCGCACCCAGGTAAGAGTGAATGGAGCTTTGAGTGATGGGTTTTCCGTGAATGTTGGTGTGCATCAGGGGTCAGTTTTGAGTCCCTTGTTTATCATGGTGCTTGAAGCCCTCTCACGTGACTTCAGAGATGGACTCCCATGGGAGATGTTGTATGCTGATGATTTGGTGTTGATTGCGGAGAATGAAAAGGAGGCGGAGGAAAGATTTAAGAAGTGGAGAGATGGTATGGGTCACAAGGGCTTGAGGGTGAATGCAGATAAAACAAAAGTGATGATATCTAGGGTTGGTGGTGGTACAATCAGAAAAGAGGGAGAGTGGCCATGTGCAGTTTGCCACAAGGGTGTGGGAAGCAATTCCATCTTGTGTAGTGTTTGTGATAAGTGGGTGCACAAGAAATGTAGTGGTATTAGAGGTAGACTGCGAGATGATGCTGATTTCATGTGTGCAGCGTGTCGGGGAGAGCAGGTGGAGATTGTTAGGAGTGAGAGAGTTGAACTTGCAGGTGAGTCTCTTGAGTGTGTGGAGGAGTTTCGTTATTTGGGAGACATGTTATGTGCCGGAGGTGGGGCTGGAGTTAGCTCGGTTGCTACGGTGAGAAGTGGTTGGAAGAAGTTCAGGGAGCTGTTGCCTCTCCTGACACTGAGAGGACTCTCCTTACGTGCTAAGGGGTCATTGTATGCAGCATGTGTTAGGAGTGTGATGTTGTTTGGTAGTGAGACCTGGGCAGTAAAGGAAGAGGATATTCACAGGTTTAAACGTACAGAAATGACAATGATTAGGTGGATGTGCAGTGCGTCCCTGCGTGCAAGGCCTGGGGGCGCTGGGTTTACGATGGAAGAGTTGAGAGGTAGGATGGGACTGGAATGTATTGGTGTTGTGATGAGGAGATGTAGGCTGAGGTGGTTTGGACATGTGGAGAGGATGGGGGATGATAATTGGGTACAGAGGGTAAGAGGTGTTAATATTGCGGGAGGGGTTGGGAGGGGTAGACCGAGAAAGACATGGGATGAGGTCATTAAGTGTGACTTAAGGGTTAAGGGACTGAACAGGGAGGCTGCCAGGGATCGAGCAGCATGGAAAGCCGCCATTAGGTGACCAAGGCCGACGCATGCAAGCATGTTGGAGCCTTCAAAAACGAAACGAAACGAAATGAAACAGAATGAAAAGGAGGCGGAGGAAAGATTTAAGAAATGCAGAGATGGTATGGGGTACAAGGGCTTAAGGGTAAATGGCGAAATGAAACAGAATGGAAAGGAGGCGGAGGAAAGATTTAAGAAATGCAGAGATGGTATGGGGTACAAGGGCTTAAGGGAAAATGGAGATAAAACAAAAGTGATGATATCTAGGGTTGGTGGCAGTACTTACTACATGTATTAAATCATCCCAAAATCTATCCTCTGCGTCATCCAATCCTACTTGTGGAGCATATGCTGATATAACTGAAATCATCACCCGTCCGATGAAAATTTTCACTACTATTATCCTATCACTTACTCTCATGACATTCATAACATACTCCACCCATTTCTCCGCAACCAACACACCCACACCCCCATATCCGTCAGTTCCCCCCTGCCAAAACAGCTTATAGTAGCAATCCTTCCCAGCAATCTTTCTGGCTGATCCACCCCTGTACCGGACTTCCTGCAAACAAGCCACATCCACCCACCTCCTACTAAATTCCTCAATGACTTCCCCCGCTCTTCCCCTCAAACTTCCCACATTCCACGAACCCACCCTAAACCCCCTGGGTGATTTGCTGTCCTCAGGCTTGCTTTGATGCATATATTTGTACTTGGTCATAGTCGGTAAGATAAAGGGGGGTAAACATTCCAAAGGCACAGTCCTAGGTCCAGGCAATGGATCTGGGACCCCTAGCCCATCAGCTTACTAGTGGCTGTGGTAGTGGCCTCGGGGCACCCTGCCAGGACACCTGCAGGGACACCCTCCAAGCGCGCCTTGGCACTGCAACTGCCCCGCCATTATACACCCACTGATAGGGCAGCCTCCTGGGGCACTACTCCCAGGTTCGGGCCCCTCTCTATTGAGCGGAAGCGGCAGCCTGGGAACCGCAATGACCTGTACCCTCTAGCACAGGTTCGAGCCCCATCTCGCCCCGGACCCGTGATCTATGCCGGCGGAACCCCTGTCAAGCCTCCCCCCGAAAGTCCGCCACTAGGTAGCGGGGGCAAAGTTTTCTGGCCGCATGCCCTTGCTGGTGTCAACCCCTGTAACATAGTGGGATACGTTGTGTGATATGTAAAGTGCATGTGGTGTAGTGCATATGATAGTTAGAGGAATGTTTGGGAGAGTATGCTGGTCTACTCTCCATGTTACTGTCACACTAAAGGTCAGCAAAGGAGGATGATTAGGTAACTAGTGAAAGGAGCTCCAGCTCTCCCTATCACCAGCATTCCATTCCCCTCGGGAGTACTACCCTGTTCGGCCCGTGCTACAGCCTCCTCCTACAAGTTAGTTGTTTTTACGGGGTGGGGCACTAACCCACCACCAACCCTTTTAGTCGCCTCTTACGACAAGCAGGGATACTGGGGGAGAATTCTTGAAACCCCCTACCCCCAGGGGGGCCCATTTCTTAATATAAATGTAAACCCTACTGATGACTGATGGTAGAGTGTGAAAGGATGGTGATGAACAGACATACTATTAAGGACAAAACTTTGCTCCTCACTGGTTTCTCCAATGAGTTTCTTTAGGGAACCAGTCAGGAATAAAGTTCTGTCTTTAACAGAGTTTCTCTACATCGCCCTCTTATGTCTTATTGTTTCAACAAAATACTGAAAGGTAAAACTCACTGTGAAGACTTGCTGACAGCTTCTTCTGATTCAGCTGCACCCTTGGGCACACCACCACAGTACTGCATGGCCGCGATGGCCTTGCGGAACAAGTGCTCTCTGAAAAAGATATACAATGGGCATACTGTATCAGATTATGAAGGAAGGTCTGTTCTGTAAGTTTACTCAAGTAATGACCTCTCATAATGAAGAAGCAAATGTAATTTCTTTCAAATCCCTTCACATTGAGAGTTAGTCCACAATCATCAGTGTCCTGACCTTTTTTCCTCACCTAAGGATGCAGTGAGGTAGAATCCAAAAGTCATGGAAACAGAAAGTACAAAATTGGAGAGACTATCAACAGCACATCCAGTAAAAAATAATTAAAATACAGTACAATCACAAGATAGAACATGGAGTAAAATACAAAATGCATCATAGTGAGGGGGACTAACTTACTGAAATAACAGTGCTAATACAATATACCTCTCATTACCAGAGCAAATATTACGTCTATTCATTTCATTCATTCATCATCTAATCTTGTGTTGCCCCATGAGGAGCATAGGAGCCTGGGGCTAGTCTAATATGGTCTTGACATTCAAGAGGAGAGTGACCAGCCTCACTCATCCCTAAGTGGCATTATGTGAGCAATCAACCCCAACCACCCCTTGGATACAAACCTGCACTGGCTCAATCCAACTGAAGCACCTTAATTACCCACGAGAGGCGCCATAATCTGGTTACATGGTTATCACCCAGCATAGTAAATGGTTTCCTGGTGAACAGGAAGCCATTTGGCTCGACACTCAGAGTAGAGTCACCCCTAGACTAAAGGAAGAGAAAAGAATGAAGGAAAGAAAGACAGAACAGGAAGGAATGAAATAAGGAAGGAAGAGGGGAAAGAGCATGCACCTAAGCAGCACTACCTCGAGTGAATGGATGGTGAGTGCCCCCACCTACCACAATTTAGTCCAAGGTCACTTGAAGAGCCAACTCATTACCATTTAAATATATCTTATTTTACAAAGTCTCTCCCAACATACACTGATAAAAGGGTAGTACAGTATATAGTACTTGGGCTTTTATCAGGCCATCTGTTCATCTGATATATCAAATTATACTACTTACTTTGCATAGTAATACAGCATATAGTACTTCAGTTTTTATCAGCATGAGTTTCAATGACATCTGTTCATCTTATATATCAAATTATACTACTTACTTTGCATATTAAGATCAAATGCGACAGTAAAGCTTCTTGAAATATATATCTGTGGTAGGTGGGGGCGTTCACCATCCACTCACTTGATGCAGTGATGCTCTCGGGTGGCTGCCCTTTCCTCTCTTCCTTCTTTCCACTTATGTCTTTCTTTCCTCTTTCTTCTGCCTGCAAGTGACTCTATACTGAGTGACAAGCCAAATGGTTTTCTGTACACCAGGAAACCATTTACTATGCTGGGTGGAAACCATATAACCAACTATGGCACCTGGTGGTTTAGTGGGTAATTAAGGCACTCCAACCGGATTGTGCCTATGTTGATTTATATCCAAGGGGTGGTTGGGGTTTATTGCTCACGTAATGCCACTCTTGGATGAATGAGGCTGGTCAATCTCATCTTAAATGTCAGGACCAATTTGCTAAGCCCCGGGCTCCTACGCTCCTCATGGGGCAACACAGGATTAGATAATGTATGTATGTATATGATATATATTTCCAGCTTGAACATTTGGTATAGATTATATCTAACCATCACTGTAAGCAGCAATTAAGTGATGTGTCATACTGTGCACAGTACATCAAATTAATCACTGGTCAATAGTTATCAAGAAGTAAGAAGTGTTAGAACTATCTGCTGTTGTTATGGCCCCAGGCTCATCTGAAAATGAACCTGACTCCTGAAGTCCACCATTCTCCTGTCAGAGGACAAGGAATGAGTGGATAGATGTTTATGCAGCCAGGTAGCAGAGCTACCCAACTATATCACTGCCTCAGCAACTCTTTCTTTGACCTCAGCTCAAACCTTAGTAGAGTACATTTCTGTTTTACGCTTTACCTTCACATACAGATAGTCATGGGGAATAGTTCCTTTACACAACTGCTGCTGGAACTTCACAAAACCACATTCAACACCTCCTCTTGATTACTAATCATTCATTCAGAAAGATCACATTACACTTTGGTGGTAGGTGGTAGCAACCCATCATCCGTTCACCTGATGTAGTGCTACTTACTTCCTCCTTCACCTTTATCATTGTTTTTCTGTGTCGGCCCTCCTCTCTTCCTGTATCTCCTATCCTTCCTGTCACTTTTCATTACTCTTCTTTCCTTTTCATGTAGCTTTACAATGAGTGATAGGCCTAATGGTTTCCTGTAAGCCAGGATACCATTTACGGGAAACCAATACGTGTATACATGTCCAACAAGTGGGTCGGCGGAGGGATAGTGCCCATCCCTGTAAAACAATTAACTAATAATCTCATGGCCACCCCTTATGGGATTATTGCATCTGGCTATAGACAGATAGACAGACATTACACTTTGCTTCAATACTGTGTAAAGAACTGCTGACCATACCTTAACATCCTTCAATCCAGTGAAGCACCTGACTCCTTCCAGTAATTGGCATGCGATGGAGGTAATATTGTATTACCAATCCTCACTCCCAGTTTACAATATTTACACAAAAACTGATACTTTAACTTGTACCGCACTAGGGACACTGATATACATCCCCCTCTAAAATGCCAGTGATGTAGATCTACATCCTGCAGCACTGAGAAGTCATTGCAAGCAACCAATGTAAAATGGAGGGTAATAACGTATCTTGCTAACTTCAGACATTTCTCAGCTACACTTACAACACTGTGATTTAGGAGAGTGGGAGGCAGCCAACATTCTTCACAACCTCACAGCCACTTTGCTCTCTCAGTAACCTCGAAGATTTCAGAGGATGCGTGGCGCCAACCCAACTCAATCCAACCAACTTTCTGGCTTTGGTGATTACTTTTATTATTGCCAGGGATCTTATATTGATGTATTAGGCCCATTTAGCCAGAAAAAGAAAAATCTGCTGGCATAGAGAGGTATCATTCCCCCCACCCCCCTGTGTGGTACAGGTTAAATGAAACCTGCTTTTGACTCATGAATTGTGGGTGTTATAAAATTATTTCTACCTTCACAGTGAATCATATGTAATTTACAGTGAAAATACATGTTAACTACTTAAACAATAACTGAAGAAACAACTTTATGCAAGCTATCTGTGATATTTCTCATCAGCCTCCCATCCATTTCAACACTCCTTTCTTCTCTTTCCCCTCTCCCTTCTCCTTTCCATCTTTTTTATCTGTTTTTACATTGCTCACTTCCATTTTCCTTCTCCCTTCCTTCTATCCTTACTTGTTCTCTTCCTCCTTCCTTCCTTTATTCTTCTTCTTTTTCTCTCCCTCCTCTTCCCTTCTTTATCCCTCCACCCTCCCTACCGGCTCACCTCCAGTATTTGAGTCCTTCATACAACATGGCCACGATGAAGATGCCAATCATGGATCCAATCAATCCCCCTACATTGGTGGTCTGCCAGAAGTCAAACAAAATTGTCTCTTTGACCCCAAAGTGGAAAGACATCTGTTGACAGAAGGAAAAATATGTAAGGAGAGATGCCTCCAGCACATTTACGAGACTGGGGGTTATAGTCAACTATAATCAGTTTAATGGTGACCTCGTACACTGTACCATAATATCACAATCAAAAGTTCATCAACAATACCCTACAAGCTTTGTGTCATGCCTTCCATATAGCACACTCCTCCTGCAAAGTCAGAGAGTATTGTGTCATTCCATACCGTTTAGCTGTCTGCTTCATACTGCATCACCATCCTGACCCCTTTTCCCAATCTAAGAATGGGATGAGCTGGGGCAACAGCAAAAGAGAAAGCTTAAAATAAATATCAGCAGCATGCTCAATGAATCTTTCTATCTATATACCTAGGGTGCTTATCCCAAAGAAAGGGGGGTAGCAGACACAGGACGACACATTCCCAATTTACTCATACACACACACACACACACATTTATTCGTATCTTAGCCTCAAGGGGAGAAGGGACAGATCCTCACTGCATAACACCGCACAAGGGTCAACTGCGCAGTACCATCAGCAACATCCACACTAGGGCCTGACAACAGAGCTGGTTTACCCCTGCCACATCATAATGGACCCATCCCCTAACCCACAATGAAATGGGCCAGAAATTTATTCAAACACCATCTCAAGCTCCTGGAATTCTGGCTCTTCCTCACAAGCTCTCTACTAATTTTTTTGGTGTTTTTAGTACAGTATTCTCCTCAATCATAAACAGCACATGTAATGTTTCATACAAAATACACCTTATATGAACACAGTCATCAGCATAGTGTTAAACTTTTCATCATGACGGTATGAGCAGTCATAACTATGATCTATGCCCCTAGGGAGATGTTTTAATATCTTACAACTTGGAATACAGGACTGCTAATGTAAACTGCATGGAACTGGATAATCAGCTTAATCTGTTGCAAAGAATTTGGAATTTTTTTAAAATATATTTACTGAGGACTTACTAGCAAAAATAACCATAAAAAGGCAACATAAAACAAGGATTTATAGACATGGTTTGTTATAACCTGAAAATGATCTCTAACTCTTTTCTACTAAGCTGGTGGCCTGGTGTAGTTATACTGGAGGACTGATCTGACTAGTAACCAAGGAAACTCATTCGTACATCATAACTAAGGCTCACTGAATTTTATGCAACCATGGCTTGATATTCAAGTTGTAGGAGTGGACCGTTGTCAGGTGAAAACAAATGGATCATAACAAATGAAATCAGTGATACATACCGACATACCCATATCCATATCCATATCGTCCATGTGTGCCATGTGGCCCATGTGTGCACTGTGATCCATGTGTGCACTGTGGTCCATGTGCACTGAGTGGTCCGTGTGTGCACTGTGGTCACCTGTTAGTTACACAGACAAGGAATAAAAATCATCACCACCACCATCATATACAGGATAAAACAGGTACAGATGATGCACATAGGGAGCTCCCTATAGGCTAATGAAAGATGACTAACATTACAGTGCTTCAACAAAAGCTTCATTCTGTTTGCATGTGTCAGCTATTGCAGCACTCCATGCCACACAACTTCTTACAACATTCCAGTTCACCCCTTTCCATAATACATAATCTCTGGCAGGGTTCAGTCCAATTCCTTAACTCTTGATGTCATTTTGTAAGACTCCATACCAAGTCTTCTTAGGTCTATGCCTTGGTGCACTGTCCCTGTTGCATAACATTCACTGCTTCATCTCCAGTCTCTGTATCTTTTAACCAATTTGCTCATATATTCTCTCTTTAACAACAATAACTTTGGTTTTATATTCTGATTTTACATCTATCTATCTATATACAGTAGATGCTCAATTTAACGAACACCAATGTAGCAGAACCCTGAGATAAGGGAATTATTTTTTCCCAGTATTTTTGCCCTATTTAACAAAAAAATTTCATTCAATCAAGCATAATTCCATTACGGAAACTCCATACACAATAATGCATTTCTGGGGGTATTAATTATGGGCTCAGAGTGCTGTGTGTAGCAATGAATGTTAGTTAGCACAGATTGCTAGGTTTGGGTTGCCTTCAAGGATTTAGCAGAAAATAGCCCAAAATATCAGAAAATTTTCCTTTATATCGAGCACTGCTTACGGAACTCGATTTAGCGGAAAATTTGAGATAACAGAATGGGGGTTGGCTGAATTAGTTCATTAAATCGAGCATCTACAGTATATAAAAAATTAAACTTTAACACATGGATGTGAGACTGTAGTGTGGCATGAAAGTGAAAAGTCAAGAGTGAGAGCAATGGAGATGGGACTGCTAAGGAAGGTATGTCGAGTACAATGAGTGGATAGGATACGAAATACAGTACTGTGATTCATGAAAAAAGCGGAGTGAGGAAGTCTGTGGACACGAGAATGTACTGAGATGGTATGGTCATGTCCAGAGATTGGATAACAATAAAGTAGTGAAAAGGGTATATCTGAACAAATTTGAAGGAGGAAGGGGGTGAGGTAGGCCAAGAAGAAGGTGGAGGGTTATGGTGGATGAGTGAGTGAGGAAGAGAAGTACTTTATGGGTGTTTGGTGACGGTAGGGGAATGACAAGAGATCGGGCTGGCTGGATGAATGTTGTGATAAGTGCATGATTCGGGGATTTGGCACCCCTTTTGACATGACAGCGTCTGGTTTGACTCTACTGGATACTTTTATGTGAAGCTACAGAATGTGGTAAAAGTTTTTTGCGTATCAGATAGATCCAGGATTCCGGGGGCTTGAATGATGAGTGAATGGAAGCATGGCCCATTGGACTGGGCAAACTTGGGCAGTCTGGACGTTGCTACTCCTCACCCTGCCCAAGGGTAGGAAAGGAGGTCTGGATGCTGTTGATGATGATGATGATGATCGGGAGAGAAGGTCTGGACATGCGGGGAAGACGAGGAATGACAACTGGGTGCAGAAAGTGAGACGTGTGAATGCTGGGGATGGTGTAGTGAGAGGTAGACCAAAACAGACCTGGGATGAGGTAATACAGTGTGACCTCAGAGATATGGGACTGAATAGGGAGGCTGCCAGAGATCAAGAAGCATGGGGAGCTGCCATTAGGTGACCAGGGCCAATGCATGAAAGCAAGTTGGAGCCTTTAAAAACAAAATGAAACTATATATCAGAACATAAGAGAGGATAACTGCAGTAGGCCAGTTGGCCCATGCTAGGCAGCTCCTAAAAGAGTAACTAAACTTCTAGAATGAGATAAAGATAACTAAGAAGAAGACTCTTTCCTGCCCTCCAAACCCTTCAACTGAAGCTGGCAGGGAAAAGTCAAAAGGAACACCACGCGGTATAGAAAAACTGGCATGGATACTTTATAGGGAAGTGTGAAACGAGAAAAGGAGGCTATCATAGTGTAACCTGAAGAGGAAAATGAATGAATTAGTACTGGTTATAAGACAATTTTTTTTTTTTTTTTAATATCCATCCCTTATTTGTCATATGCTTATCTGGCCTATGCCTGCAACCCTCAATGGAAGCAGCAGAAACTACCATATAGATATTGCTAGGTAGCTAATTCCATTCGTCTACTACTCTACAGCCAAACCAATTTCTACATATTTCCTTACTAAAAGGGAATTTATCTAGTCTGAAACCATTACTTCTAGTTCAATCCTGTCTGCTCATTTTATGTATTTTGCTAATACAGGTATCTCCCTTATTTATTCCCTTCATCCACTTAAACACCTCAGTTAAGTCTCCTCTTACTCTATGCATTTCTAGTGAGTGCAAATTTAATCTTTTTAGTCTGTCTTCATATGAAAGGTTCCAAACATCATGTATCATTTTTGTCATTCTTTTCTGTACATTTTCTAGCGAATATATATCCATTCTATTGTACAGACACCAAAATTGCATGGCATAGCCTAAATGTGGCCTTACTAATGCTATACAGTGGAGCCTCTCAGATAGCGTTTTTTTGGGTAGCGAATCCATGGAGAGCGACAGGAATGAAACTATCTCATAGCGATTAATGCTGCACGGTTAGCGAAAATCCACTAGGGATTTAACACGTAGCAAGCTGGTAACACTGATAGTGAGTGCGAGTCTATCGTCATTCAGTTCATTGACCCATGTGGAGTGAAAGTATGTATCTTAAGCTTTTCTTATAACTAATCTCCAACTATCTCTCTCCTACCAAATTTTACAGTTTTAAATTTTTCCTTTACCTTTACTTTTCTCTTGGGGGAATGCCGGTATCTAGGTGATACTGACGGGTGGAAGGTGAACCTCCCCGCAGTTACCCCAAGAAGAAGAAGAAGACGATTGTTTGTTTATCCACGCACCGAGCATTCATTCAACTTGTCACAGTCTCGCCATTGTTAAAGCTTTTTGTGACCTTCCATTTATTGTCTGGCTACTGAGTGTTCTAATATCATGGCTTCAACATCAGGGGCTGGCCCAAGTGGTGGTGGTGGCCCAGGGAAAAAACAGGAAGTGCTGGTAACGTAAAAGTGACCGAAAAGGCCAGACAATACATGCGTGGCAAGCCATAGAAACAATACTGCATGGAGGAAAAGAAAAAGATAACTTTTTGAATATGTAGTATACGTTTATCTTATTACAGTACTGAAGAAATATGACGTGATACTGTTGGGTAATGGAGGAAATTAGGGGTATAGCTGAAGGACTGCATTAATTTTTATAGGTATGAAGTTTGCCCCTCGGGTAGCGATTTCATGGATAGCGGCCATTTTGGTGGAATAATAAGGTCGCTATCCAAGGGGCCCCACTGTATAAGTTGCAATATAACTTTAGATGTTCTAATGCTCACGCTTCACGAAATAAATCCTACAAACCTACTTGCTTTTTTTCTCGCATACCGGTACATATTTTATATATACAATCACCTCTCACATAACGCATGAATATTGTACCCTGAAGCTCCCGCTTTATGAAAATTCCGCGTTATACAGCCATACATTTACATGTTAAAGGGTTTCATGGTGCCAAAGCCAGCCCCAACTTCACCTTTTGGGGCAATTTTCCAGGATTTCTCCTAGGACATTTACCTACCTAAAAATGACGACAGTATATACAAACACTGGAGGATTCTTCACCTTGAATTGAAGAGCTTATGGGCTTCCAGGGGGAAGGGGGAGTGGGGTTCCAAGGTAGGGGAGGGCTACTACTGGTCCCCAACATGGTCCTCTGGCCACGCCAGCTGCATAGAGTCCATCATACATTTATAGAGCCGAATGGAACTCCTTCCTTCTCCCGTCAGTTGCAGTACATGACCAGGTACCTTTCCATCATAACAAGAGCTGGGTCAGATGAATAGCTGACTCATTGACTTGGCACATTTTGTTGATGGCACATATTCTCCTCTCTCCTTCCGCTTGATCACATCAAGCTTCTGCTCCTGGGTCAAACTCTTCTACCATCTTGCTGAGTCACAGTAGGGCGGCATGGTTAGGCTGGGTCAGGTGGCCAAAAAAAAAGAGCAAAGTTAACACAGAACGTATGAATGAAGAGTGGGGAGAGGGTTGACTGGAGCGGCTTAGGAACGCTCAGTAGACCGTGACAACACCCTGTGCAGACACGTGACATGCATACATCACAGGCAGATGCAACACGCCCGATGACTAAATCTGCCCACGTTTTGTCTGTTTTCTACCTTGCTTTGACCAGTATTCTTGCGTAATGACTAAGTATTCCATAATTTTTGGCCCCAGGCCGCGTTTTCACTATCGTAGCAGCATAGTACATTCTTTTAAGAAATGGGCAATTTCTCCACCCGCATAATACTGTATTTGTCAAAATGGCGTATTGACCATATCATGGACTAAAAAAAAAAAAAGGGCCGTGCTGTGACTGTACCTGCACTCTATGATTGTGTGTTATGTGAGAGGTTACTGTATATATATATATATATATATATATATATATATATATATATATAT